>CM034536.1:30171783-30264809 GCA_020002185.1 Paraescarpia echinospica
CCACTACCATTCTATTCCAATATCACACTTTGCCCTCTGTAACTTATCTTTTTGGTGATCTCTCTTCTTTCAATCCTTCTCTCTTCCCTCTTTCTCTCCCTACATCCCTCTCCCTCCCTTCCTGAGTCCTCCCTCCCTCCCTCTTCCTCTCAGACTCTTCCCATGCTTGCTCTCACTCTCTCTTCCTCCCTCTCCCCCCCCTCTCTCCCATCTTCAATCCCTTCCCTCCTCTCTATCCACTCCTATATCTCTCTCAGCAACAAAAGCAGACACAAAAGAATGGTTAATTGCAAGTAAACCCAAGTATATGAGACAGTGCACACTTACTGTGTCTGGGAGTCTCCTCCGCCTCCTCTTCCTCTGCTTCCTCCACCTCCTCTGTCTCCTCCTCTCCTTCCACCTCCTCCTTGGTGCCTGCCTCCCCCTCCACACTACTGGAGGTGGCAGACTCGGTGGCAGACCCTGACGGTGATCTGTCCCAGATGTGAAAGGCATCAACGGGTCCATCGTATACTACACAAAGATTAACATCTCACATGAACACAATGTTTGATGGCGACAATAAAAAGGGTCAGGAAATACTGTTAGCTGTAGGGAGTCCTCCAGCTTAAAGATTCACCCTTAATATGATTTTTCACTCATCTAATTTTTAATTCATTTTGTGAAATAAAAAAACTGCTTAGTATCCACTACAACATGCTAAGATATTTGTGCAACTTTTTGTATATAGTTTTGATAAAATTATCAGACAAACTGTTAGCTTATTAATTTCTGCCATGGAAATATTTTTGTGATTCTCAAAACTGTAATATTTATGTGAATGCATTACATGATGATGCATGTGTTCCTGTACTGATGTACTCTTGTCAACTTTACTTGTTTTCTCAAAAACTTCAAATTTAGAGGGATGAAGGCTAAATGTCAGTCCAGCAATTGGCTTTAGACAGTCACAAGATATAATGGCCAAAGTAAATTCTTTCAACAATTTATACAAACTATCATTTGAGATTATGTTATTCAGTCGTATTGCTTCTGCTTCACTGCCAGATGTACGTTACTTTTACACAAACTATCATTTGATATTATGTTATTCAGTCGTTTTGCTTCTGCTTCACTGCCTGATGTACGTTACTTTTACACAAACTATCACTTGATATTATGTTATTCAGTCGTTTTGCTTCTGCTTCACTGCCAGATATACGTTACTTTTACAACTATCATTTGATATTATGTTATTCAGTCGTATTGCTTCTGCTTCACTGCCAGATGTACGTTACTTTTACACAAACTATCACTTGATATTATGTTATTCAGTCGTATTGCTTCTGCTTCACTGCCAGATGTACGTTACTTTTACACAAACTATCACTTGAGATTATGTTATTCAGTCGTATTGCTTCTGCTTCACTGCCAGATGTACGTTACTTTTACACAAACAATCATTTGATATTATGTTATTCAGTCGTTTTGCTTCTGCTTCACTACCAGATGTACGTTACTTTTACACAAACTATCACTTAATATTATGTTATTCAGTCGTTTTGCTTCTGCTTCACTGCCAGATGTACGTTACTTTTACACAAACTATCATTTGATATTATGTTATTCAGTCGTATTGCTTCTGCTTCACTGCCAGATGTACGTTACTTTTACACAAACTATCATTTGATATTATGTTATTCAGTCGTATTGCTTCTGCTTCACTGCCAGATGTACGTTACTTTTACACAAACTATCACTTGATATTATGTTATTCAGTCGTATTGCTTCTGCTTCACTGCCAGATATACGTTACTTTTACACAAACTATCACTTGAGATTATGTTATTCAGTCCTATTGCTTCTGCTTCACTGCCAGATGTACGTTACTTTTAGACAAACAATCATTTGATAATGTTATTCAGTCGTTTTGCTTCTTCTTCACTGCCAGATGTACATTACTTTTACACAAACTATCACTTGATATTATGTTATTCAGTCGTTTTGCTTCTGCTTCACTGCCAGATGTACGTTACTTTTACACAAACTATCATCTGATATTATGTTATTCAGTTGTATTGCTTCTGCTTCACTGCCAGATGTACGTTACTTTTACACAAACTATCACTTGATATTATGTTATTCAGTCGTTTTGCTTCTGCTTCACTGCCAGATGTACGTTACTTTTACACAAACAATCATTTGATATTATGTTATTCAGTCGTATTGCTTCTGCTTCACTGCCAGATGTACGTTACTTTTACACAAACTATCATTTGATATTATGTTATTCAGTCGTTTTGCTTCTGCTTCACTGCCAGATGTACGTTACTTTTACACAAACAATCATTTGATATTATGTTATTCAGTCGTTTTGCTTCTGCTTCACTGCCAGATGTACGTTACTTTTACACAAACAATCATTTGATATTATGTTATTCAGTCGTTTTGCTTCTGCTTCACTGCCAGATGTACGTTACTTTTACACAAACTATCACTTGATATTATGTTATTCAGTCGTATTGCTTCTGCTTCACTGCCAGATGTACGTTACTTTTACACAAACTATCACTTGAGATTATGTTATTCAGTCGTATTGCTTCTGCTTCACTGCCAGATGTACGTTACTTTTACACAAACTATCACTTGAGATTATGTTATTCAGTCGTATTGCTTCTGCTTCACTGCCAGATGTACCTTATTTTTTAGTTATCATGTCATTTTAAGTTTGGCACAGTACTATGCCCTGTACTTTATATCTACATAAAATACATTAATTATAATGAAATAACATTTGAGAGCTCGACAATATCATTGTATGTTAGTATGGGTTCATAACAGAGTTGCAGATTATTGCAGGTATTGAATTAGTCTATTGGAATAATATCTTTACTCTTTCTTTCTACCTCTGCACTTATTCATATATAATGCATTCATATAACAATAATGCCCAATTCAAAAGACTGCAGTGCAGTATTCATACAAATCTTTATAATCCAAACCAAACTGTGATTAATATGATCTTAACCTAGCCTATAGTACATCCTGTATCCTGTGAATATACTTTTATGGTCACCGTCTTATCTATTCATCACTAAGGATGTGAAAGCCATAACTCTGACAAAGTACAGTATACAATTCTTTGAACTATATTCCACTCACAGCTCGCAAGCTGATCAAACTGGATGTTTGATCAGAAATCTGAATCCTTAAACGTAATAACTACAATAGCCTAAATTGTGGATATCCCTTTATGGGAAAAGGTCTAAGTTTGGAAGAACACAACACCATATATGACCACAGTAGTTAACAAAAAAAATAGAAAAAATGAGGGCTGACTTTTATTTTTAGAACAAAAAATTTATATTTCTGTATCTGATTGAATGGTGGTTTCAACATTACCATTGTAGGTGGAGTTTGTTTTATAGCGGCCACACTTATTTATAATGTGTGTGTTTCAACAGCTTTACATTTGTCTACTTTGCTATTAATGTAGTGATTCAAGTTTGTTCCCCAATCTGTAATAAATGTTTACTGCTGCAAACAAAAAGTATGACAAGAAACGTGATAAATTCATGAAGATTAATTGCTTTCTGATGGGACATGAATAGCTTCCTAGCACTCCACCCAAACATCCTGCCTCATATATGGGTTGGTGGCATCACACAAACTGTGTAATTAGTGACTCACTGATTAACCTCAGCACACCCAGACATGTCAATTACACCAGTCCTCCAGTCACAACAAGGTTGATTACAGGAGCCTGATGAGGAAGTCAACAAGTAATTACACATAGGTAATGTATACATTGTGTGGACAGGTATCCACTGTAGTGTCCATGGAGCATAACCAAATGTTACCCGATCCTAACATGTCTACATTCCTAGACATGCCTGGCTCAGACGGTATGTCTGCACATAATTGTTTTATTTCATATCACAGCAACCTGCCCAGTGTTCCTGGGTATGTATTGCTGTTGAATTAGCTTTTTACCAGTCTTGTTTAACCTGTTTTTTAAAGAAAATGTGTCAGGAGAATTGCTAATATCAATTCATTTAGCTTAAATATATTTATAATTGAAGTTAGCATTACATGAGCAACATAAAATACAGTAAACATATTAGATCAGAAAAATCATAGATCCAAAATAAACTAATCTAGTATCCAATATGATTATATTGCTTTAAATAAAATGTATGTAAGATATGGTATATTTCATCACATCTGGAAGACCTATAAAATGAGCACAAACAAGAATGGTGTGAACTGTACACTCTATCGATTAATAAACACAAAATGTGGTGACTATAAGCTGTATCTTTTAAAATATATTTACATACATTACACAATGCATAGGATGGTGATCACACATACTGTAAAATAAGTCTGAAGAAGTTTTGTCACAAATAAGGCCAATTTACACCAGTGCCTAGTTATCCCCAAATCAAATCCAACAGAATCAACAATTTGAAAACTGCACTATAAAAAGGATAACTTCTTGTTGATTAGTTAGCGTTATACAAATACTGGTACATAATGTATCCATACCTTTCAATACTCTCCAAAACAAGCTAGTAAGTGCAGAGAAAACTGATTTCTGGTTGATAACACCAGAACAAATGCATCACAAGACTACAAGACACTGCACTTGTCTAACTAAATATCCCAAGCCATACTATCAACAAACACAGAGTTGAAATTCCTTAAACCTGAAGAGGCTATCAAAGTGACTCACAGAAAGACAGCTACATGTGAACTTCAGGAATAAGAACACTTTGTGGGTATCCATTGTATTGGTGAACCAGCTGAACAAACAGATCGAGACACTATTTCAGAAGGTTGTCAATGCAATAAGAACAAACACAAGTGAACTATGAATATGATGAGTGGGCAGTTCCATTTTATGCAAAGTTCACAGATTGAAAAAGTAAACTGTAATAAAAAAATTATTATTATAATAAAATCACTACATGTATATTATACTAGTTTTAAGGTTTGCTGGTCTACAAGTTGGCAAAAATCAATATATGCAGAAGGACACGATCTTACTTTGTTCCAGTCACGCCTCCACTCGTGCATTCAAAATATTTGTGTAGCGCGATAATACGCAGGCACATGATTATAAATTGACAAATCGTGTCATGCATACATTTTGATGACATTACAGTTGATGGATTAGAATTAGATCCAAGTGCTGACAACATCGGGCATTCGCAGAACTATTTACGTCAGCTATTATACAGACACCACCACTAAAGGTGATTGTATTGATTACTTCTGTAGAAATGCAATGAATCAAGTTTTCCCCAAGCGTGTAATCTCAATACAATACTTTTGTGGAAACAGAACATTTCTACACATGACTGCAATGTTTCCAGCTGCTAAGTGTCATGTGGTCATCTATATCTGTGACTTACTCTAACTGACCAAGTTTAATCGTCCCTCATCAATCACATTTTGTCAACGGTCTCATTTCAGATTAATTTTGTGACAACATGAACCCACCTATTATCCAAGTTCTATAACCTGCTGTAGCTCATTTGTATAAATTTATTATTTGGTTTTGCTGTCAAATTATTTTTTACTGGATCAGGTCAAATATTTTTACAAGCTACATGATTAAAATAATGTTTTTAGATGATCGTAAGATAAGTAAACAACACGTCGCAACATTTACTTTTGTTCTATGAAGTGGTATAAACGTCTGCGTTGTCACACTTGATCACTGTCACCGACATATATTTTATGCATAACTCCACGTACAGTGGCATCACTGCGGGAGTGGCTGACCACTCAATTTGTTCACTTACAAAAACTAACTAACTGTAAATAACTACCTTTGCATTTTTTAAATACATTACCAACTGGCAGACCAGAGGTCAATGATCCAAGGACGTGTGAAAGAAGCCATTGAACATAGAAAGAAGTAAATGGATTTTGGCACCAGGGAGGAGAAACACTTACAATGCACCCAATTTAGAGTATTTTAATATTTAGATAGTCAAATGCATGCCAGAATTAAACATCAACCATAGTCACGGATATTGATTACCGGCATGCTGTCACTCATCACCAACCTTTATCTTATTATAGCTGAATCCCTGCAAAAATTCTAGACATAAATTATGGTAACAGTTATTTTGAAATCTTACTCATCAATAACACACTTGCCTGAGTAGTGCGTAAATCCCCTCCAAAATGAAATATCAACCTCTCCGTAGTCATACATGGTGAATGTCCTCAACACAATTGTCAAAATCACAGATGATCTCCTGTTCACAGACACATGGCTAACAGTATCCTCCAAGAGGTGCAGTGAAACAAAACCATTCCACCTCTGAGGACATTGTTGTAGTAAACATATAGTTGACCGGTCACTTCGTGTTGTTAGTGACCACACTGGTCAAACCTTTCTCGTGATTCATATTTATTAACACATTGACTCCTCCGCTCACAGATCACGTGAATAATCCCCCACGTTACAAATCAGTCGCATGTGTCCACGGTTGATACTGACACCGGTAAACAACGGTCACCAAAGATATGCCAGTCACTGACGAATTGCGAAAAAGCCGTACAGTTAGAACAAGCACAGGTGTGTGGATGTTCTGTGACAATGCAAGTTGATCAAAGAAAGGCTCTGCTAGTGCACTTGCTATGTTCATTGTCATCTGATACCCATGCTTGATTGCTGTGGCACCCATAAGCAGGCACTGCTAAGCACAGCTTGAGAACCTGCACTCTGAGCATGTCTCAGCCTGTGTGGCCAATCCTACCTTTCAATATCTGATGATGAATGAGAGAAGCTAATGGTCAAAGTAGCACAGTAAATATTAGATAACCCACAAGTAGCCACTCATCAAATATTCAGACATGGCTAGCGAACTGATAAAACGGCCAGGCAGGTGATAAAATAATCAAATTGTAATTAAGATGTCAATATGCAGCAAGGCATGGAGAGTAATTAAGCTGTTACTACCGATAAATCACATTTACTATACTGCTAATAAAATATGTATATATGAGGAGGTGAATAATAATTATATAATTCCAATGAACTGCATGATTTTTGTAGGACAATTAGAGTTACGTTCAGAGTCCTTATTAGTTGGCATGTATGGATGGAAATAATTAGTTAAGACATAAAATACCCATTGTGAGTACCGGTAATTAGTTATTAATTATTAATAGTATATGGATTAAAACAGTCCTAAATAGACATGTGTCACACTACAGAGTACATAGCTTATTTGACAATGAAAGAGTTAATGTCATTATAATTGTTAATTAAGTGGATTAATTCTATATGTAGCTAATAGCTGAATCAGCAAGTGATTAAATACACTTGTCAGCATTCACATGCAAATAATGACGTTTTTTCTATGTGAAATATTTATAGCTATGCCTAGTGGCAATGTAGCCTGGGTAATTTGATCTATTTTAATTACATGTGTAACAGATATTGGAAAACTGAGCAGGCCTACTGGTTTTTGAAACAAACCAAGGTACATGCTCAGTCTGGCTCACAATGTATGAGTAACTCAGTATCACTCAGTGACTACTGGTAATTCAGTCTGGCTCACAATGTATGAGTAACTCAGTATCACTCAGTGACTACTGGTAGTTCAGTCTGACTCACTATGTATTAGTAGTTCAGTCTGACTCAGTCTGCTGGTAGTTCAGTCTGACTCACTGTGTACTAGTAGTTCAATCTGACTCAATCTGCTGGTAGTTCAGTCTGACTCACTGTGTACTAGTAGTTCAGTCTGACTCAATCTGCTGGTAGTTCAGTCTGACTCACTGTGTACTAGTAGTTCAGTCTGACTCAATCTGCTGGTAGTTCAGTCTGACTCAATGAGTACTGGTAGTTCAGTCTGACTCAATGTGCTGGTAGTTCAGTCTGACTCAACGAGTACTGGTAGTTCAGTCTAACTCAATGCGTACTGGTAGTTCAGTCTGACCCAATGCGTACTGGTAGTTCAGTCTGACTCAATGTATACTGGTAGTTCAGTCTGACTCAATGTATACTGGTAGTTCAGCCAAACATGCTAAATCAGACAACAAGAAATATGTCCCATGTCCATTACAATTAAATATTGCTACAGCATAGATATGTAGACTACCATGGATTGACCGCTCCCATGCTTACGTGCTACATGACTATGTCTCATTGCACGAGCTTTTTCGCCACGCCATTTCACCGACTACTTCTGGTTACACGTGGATACACGTAAACCATAGCACATCCGCATAGTAAATAACTTGTGGGCCGTGTCAAATGAAGAATAATGCTCAACTATTTCACAGTTATCATGCAATGTGAAGAACAAGGTGGGCACACGATGAGTGGAAACTTAGGGTATTGTCTATAGAACAGTCTAATCTGCCGGGCTGTCGGTGACAGTGAAATACGAACAAACATTCTTTTCAAAGTCTATGCCGAGGATGAATTCTTCAGAATGCTATTTTAATATGTTGTGCTGCGATCACTTTGGACGGTAACTGATAATTAATCCAACCCAGCACAAACGAATGTCTAATGAAACGTCTGTCGATTGCATACTCGGACTGCTAAGGCTAACCCAGGCCAAGGTAAGTGCCTAGTCCTAGGCTAGGATAGGCAGTATGTTAATAATTGTTACCCATTTTTGTTCCTGCTAATAATATGTGGAACTTTTTGAGATCTCAGTTAAACTCCTATTCATGTAAAACTTATTTTGACTCACCAGTGGCTATAGATACAGTGAGAGGATCAATGTACCTATGTAATAACACAATAAACCACCACTAACATAATAATCAAATTTTAATATAGTGATTTTGTTTGATGTTGTTATATAGTAGAATTGACATTCAAATTATTTGGCTTAAGTGTAATTAATTAATTAATTTAACTTATTAATTTTATTTTTAAGTTGACTAACTGTACAAAATGTACTTAATTTTATCTTGTTAGTACCTATGAGCATTTTTTTTTTAACCCAGATATATTATGGTGCATTTACTACATTACAAATGCAGACTACAAATAATCCACAAGAAACAGCATGATTTTTGCAGCTACAGTTGTTTTAATAAATCAATGATGTAAACATAATATTACTGTTTGTTAGTTCTTTGACAACCATTTTCATTCCAAATATGTGTTTATGTGGGAAATGCTTGTAATCCACTTGGAACATGTTCATTTGAAAGGGTGCAAAAGTGTCACAGAGTCAAACAATTACACGTAGTT
Source organism: Paraescarpia echinospica (assembly GCA_020002185.1). Taxonomy (NCBI): domain Eukaryota; kingdom Metazoa; phylum Annelida; class Polychaeta; order Sabellida; family Siboglinidae; genus Paraescarpia; species Paraescarpia echinospica. The sequence goes on from CM034536.1 coordinate 30,180,998, forward strand.
ATGCTACTATATAACAATATCAAACAAATTATTATTTTAGTGGTGGTTTATTGTGTTATTACATAGGTATATTGATCCTCTCATTGTTTGACTACCTGTATCTATAGCTACTGGTGAGTCAAAATAAGTTTTACATGAATAGGAGTTTAACTGAGATTTCAAAAAGTTCCACATATTATTAGAAGGAACAAAAATGGGTAACAATTATTAACATACTGCCTATCCTAGCCTAGGTGCATTCCTTGGCCTGGGTTAGGCTTAGCAGTCTGAATATGCAACTGACAGACGTACGTTTCATTATAGACATTCGTTTGTGCTGGGTTGGATTAATTATCAGTTACCGTCCAAAGTGATCGCAGCACAACATATTAAAATAGCATTCTGAAGAATTAATCCTTGGCATAGACTTTGAAAAGAATGTTTGTTCGTATTTCACTGTCACTGACTTCAACTTGTCAGTCGTCTTTGAAACTCGATCGGTCTCGGCCGTGTTGTGACAGCCCGGCAGATTAGATTGTTCTATAGCTCATCGTGTGCCCACCTTGTTCTTCACATTGCATAATAACTGAGAAATAGTTGAGCATTATTCTTCATTTGACACAGCCCACAAGTTATTTACTATGCGGATGTGCTATTGTTTACGTGTATCCACGTGTAACCGGAAGTAGTCGGTGTCCCACTGCAAAAAAGCATGCGCAATGAGACATGTATCGGTAGCATCGAAGCAGGGTAGCGTTTAATCAAGGGTATTCTACATACCTATGATCATAGTGATCAAGGCATCAGCACAATGTAAACTTACTGATTTGCCTGTTTAGTTAAATTTCTACTGAAGTATCTGGATAATCAGCCTAGTAATATAAATTGTACAGGTGTTTTAGCTAAGGCATAGACACCATGCAGGACAGACGCATGTCTGTTAATTTCTTCTAAAAATCAATGGCAAAGTGAAGTGAACGAAATTGCCCATGCTTCAAAACAACAGCAAAACAAGATTTGAACCTATCAGGAGTCCGATGCTTTCACCAAATTGTCCATGCTTCAAAACAACAGCAGACCAAGATTTCAACCTATCAGGAGTCTGAAGCTTTTCACCAAGTTGCCCATGCTTCAAAGCAACAGCAGATCTACGGATATATGAACCTATCAAGAGTCTGATGCTTTCACCAAGTTGCCCATGCTTCAAAACAACAGCAGATATATGGATTTGAGCCTATCAAGAGTCTGATGCTTTCACCAAGTTGCCCATGCTTCAAAACAACAGCAGATCTATGAATTTGAACCTATTAAGAGTATGCTTTCATCAAGTTGCCCATGCTTCAAAACAACACCAGATTTACAGATTTGAACCTATCAAGAGTCTGATGCTTTCACCAAGTTGCCCATGCTTCAAAACAACAGCAGATCTATGGATTTGAACCTATCAAGAGAATGCTTTCATCAAGTTGCCCCTGCTTCAAAACAACAGCAGATTTACGGTTTTGAACCTATCAAGAGTACGATGCTTTCACCAAGTTGCCCATGCTTCAATACAACAGCAGACATATGGATTTGAGCTTATCAAGAGTCTGATGCTTTCACCAATTTGCCCATGTTTCAAAACAACAGCAAATATATGGATTTGAGCCTATCAAGAGTCTGATGCTTTCACCAAGTTGCCCATGTTTCAAAACAACAGCAGATATATGGATTTGAGCCTATCAAGAGTCTGATGCTTTTACCAAGTTGCCCCTGCTTCAAAACAACAGCAGATCTATCGATTTGAACCTATCAAGAGTCTGATGCTTTCACTGAGTTGCCCATGCTTCCAAACAGCAGATCTATGGATATGAACATATCAAGAATCTGATGCTTTCACCATGTTGCCCATGCTTCAAAACAACAGCAGATTTACGGATTTTAACATATCAAGAGTCTGATGCTTTCACCAAGTTGCCCATGTTTCAAAACAACAGCAGATCTACGGATATATGAACCTATCAAGAGTCTGATGCTTTCACCAAGTTGCCCATGCTTCAAAACAACAGCAGATATATGGATTTGAGCCTATCAAGAGTATGCTTTCATCAAGTTGCCCCTGCTTCAAAACAACATCAGGTATATGGATTTGAGCCTATCAAGAGTCTGATGCTTTCACCAAGTTGCCCATGTTTCAAAACAACAGCAGATCTATGGATTTGAACCTATTAAGAGTCTGATGCTTTCACCAAGTTGCCCCTGCTTCAAAACAACAGCAGATCTATGGATTTGAACCTATCAAGAGTATGCTTTCATCAAGTTGCCCCTGCTTCAAAACAACAGCAGATCTATAGATTTGAACCTATTAAGACTATGCTTTCACCAAGTTGCCCCTGCTTCAAAACAACAGCAGATTTACGGATTTGAACCTATCAAGAGTGCTGCTTTCACCAAGTTGTCCCTGCTTCAAAACAACAGCAGATCTATGGATTTGAACCTATCAAGAGTATGCTTTCATCAAGTTGCCCCTGCTTCAAAACAACATCAGGTATATGGATTTGAGCCTATCAAGAGTCTGATGCTTTCACCAAGTTGCCCATGCTTCAAAACAACAGCAGATCTATGGATTTGAGCCTATCAAGAGTCTGATGATTTCACCAAGTTGCCCCTGCTTCAAAACAACATGAGATTTATGGATTTGAACCTATCAAGAGTCTGATGCTTTCACCAAGTTGCCCATGTTTCAAAACAGCAGATATATGGATTTGAGCCTATCAAGAGTCTGATGCTTTCACCAAGTTGCCCCTGCTTCAAAACAACAGCAGATCTATGGATTTGAACCTATCAAGAGTCTGATGCTGTCAACAAGTTGCCCATGCTTCGAAACAGCAGATCTATGGATATGAACATATCAAGAATCTGATGCTTTCATCAAGTTGCCCATGCTTCAAAACAACAGCAGATTTACGGATTTTAACATATCAAGAGTCTGATGCTTTCACCAAGTTGCCCATGCTTCAAAACAACATCAGATCTATGGATTTGAACCTATCAAGAGTATGCTTTCATAAAGTTGCCCATGCTTCAAAACAACACCAGATTTACGGATTTGAACCTATCAGGAGTCTGATGCTTTCACCAAGTTGTCCATGTTTCAAAACAACAGCAGACCAAGATTTCAACCTATCAGGAGTCTGATGCTTTCACCAAGTTGCCCACGCTTCAGAGCAACAGCAGATCTACAGATATATGAACCTATCAAGAGTCTGATGCTTTAAATCACAAAGTTGCCCAAGCTTCAAAACAACAGCAGATCTACGGATTTGAACCTATCAAGAGTATGATGCTTTCACCAAGTTGCCCATGCTTCAATACAACAGCAGACATATGGATTTGAACCTATCAAGAGTATGCTTTCATCAAGTTGCCCCTGCTTCAAAACAACAGCAGGTATATGGATTTGAGTTTATCAAGTCTGATGCTTTCACCAAGTTGCCCATGCTTCAATACAACAGCAGACATATGGATTTGAGTTTATCAAGAGTCTGATGCTTTCACCAAGTTGCCCATGCTTCAATACAACAGCAGACATATGGATTTGAGTTTATCAAGTCTGATGCTTTCACCAAGTTGCCCATGCTTCAATACAACAGCAGACATATGGATTTGAGTTTATCAAGTCTGATGCTTTCACCAAGTTGCCCATGCTTCAATACAACAGCAGACATATGGATTTGAGTTTATCAAGAGTCTGATGCTTTCACCAAGTTGCCCATGCTTCAATACAACAGCAGACATATGGATTTGAACCTATCAAGAGTATGCTTTCATCAAGTTGCCCCTGCTTCAAAACAACAGCAGGTATATGGATTTGAGCCTATCAAGAGTCTGATGCTTTCATCAAGTTGCCCCTGCTTCAAAACAACATCAGATCTATGGATTTGAACCTATGAAGATTATGCTTTCATCAACGTGTAGTAGTTGATGGGGAGGCTTCAAACTGGAAATCGGTATTGAGTGGGGTACCACAGGGATCAGTACTAGGACCTATATTATTCTTAATATATATCAACGATTTGGACGATGATATAACAAGCAAGGTGTTAAAATTTGCGGATGATACAAAAGTGTTTAGAAGGATTAAAAGTGATGGAGACAGACAGCATTTACAAGATGATCTTGATAGGTTGATCAAATGGTCTGAAAAGTGGCAAATGCTGTTCAATTTTGGGAAATGTAAATGCCTCCACACAGGTCATGGGAATGAAGAGGTAAAATATAAAATGGGGGGTACTGTTCTAAGTACTACTGTAAAAGAAAAGGACTTGGGGTTAACCATTAGTGCTGATATGAAGGTTTCAGAGCAGTGCGGAATTGCAGCGTCAAAGGGAAATCAAATCCTTGGATTAATTAGGCGAAATATAGCGTATAAGAAAAAAGAATTAATAGTACCGCTGTACAAAACAATAGTGAGGCCTCATTTAGAATATTGTATACAAACATGGAGGCCATATCGCAAGAAGGACATAGATATGCTAGAAAGAGTACAGAGGAGAGCGACTAAAATGATACAAAATCTGAGGGATCTTAGTTACGAAATACGCCTAAAAGAATGTGGTTTAACAACATTAGAGACCAGGAGATTGAGAGGAGATCACATAGAAGTGTTTAAAATATTGAATGGTTATGAAAATATTGATAGAAACATTTTTTTCTCAGTTAAGAAAAATAGAAGGACCAGAGGACATGAAGCTACATTAGTAAAGGAGCAGTGTAGATTAGATATAAGAAAGTTCTCATTCTCACAAAGGACTGTAAATGAATGGAACAGATTATCTCCTGATTGTGTTGGTGCTAGTAGCGTGAATATGTTTAAAAATAAAATCGACACACACCTTAAAAAGGCGGGATACATGTAGATAAAAGTATTGGACTCTCGATAAGCCAAAAGGCTTCCTTGTCCACCTGCCATCCAGAGTAATTTTCTGGATGGCAATCTTGTTAAATCTTGTTAAAAATCAAGTTGCCCACGCTTCAAAACAACAGCAGATTTACGGATTTGAACCTATCAAGAGTCTGATGCTTTCACCAAGTTGCCCATGCTTCAAAACAACAGCAGATCTATGGATCTGAACCTATCTAGAGTATGCTTTCATCAAGTTGCCCATGCTTCAAAACAACACCAGATTTACGGATTTGAACCTATCAGGAGTCTCATGCTTTCACCAAGTTATCCATGCTTCAAAACAACAGCAGACCAAGATTTCAACCTATCAGGAGTCTGATGCTTTCACCAAGTTGCCCATGCTTCAAAGCAACAGCAGATCTTCGGATATATGAACCTATCAAGAGTCTGATGCTTTAATTCACCAAGTTGCCCATGCTTCAAAACAACAGCAGATCTACGGATTTGAAAGTATCAAGAGTCTGATGCTTTCACCAAATTGCCCAAGCTTCAAAACAACAGCAGATCTACAGATCTGAACCTATCAAGAGTCTGGTGCTTTCACCAAGTTGCCCATGTTTCAAAACAACAGCAGATCTACGGATTTGAACCTATTATGGGTCTGATGCTTTCACCAAGTTGCCCATGCTTCAAAACAACAGCAGATCTATGGATTTGAACCTATTAAGAGTATGCTTTCACCAAGTTGCCCCTGCTTCAAAACAACAGCAGATTTACGGATTTGAACCTATCAAGAGTCTGCTGCTTTCACCAAGTTGTCCCTGCTTCAAAACAACAGCAGATCTATGGATTTGAACCTATCAAGAGTATGCTTTCATCAAGTTGTCCCTGCTTCAAAATAACATCAGGTATATGGATTTGAGCCTATCAAGAGTCTGATGCTTTCACCAAGTTGCCCCTGCTTCAAAACAACATGAGATCTATGGATTTGAACCTATCAAGAGTATGCTTTCATCAAGTTGCCCACGCTTTAAAACAACAGCAGATTTATGGATTTGAACCTATCAAGAGTCTGATGCTTTCACCAAGTTGCCCCTGCTTAAAAACAACAGCAGATCTACCGATTTGAACCTGTCAAGAGCCTGATGCTTTCACCAAGTTGTCCCTGCTTCAAAAGGTATATATGGTAATGGTAAAGTAACATGTCCAAAATAAACATTTCATGGGGATGGTTGTCGATCAGGTCAACTATGGCTTCCATACCTATTACCTGCATTTGCAATAGTTGTGCCCTCTGTAGGGAAGTTGATACACCACTGAAGTTTCCATATTTCTCTGATATGTGGCAATGAAGAAAAGCCGCCCATTATTACTTATGTGGTAACCACTCTAAATAACTATCATTTTTTTTTGAAATGCATTGCAATTTGACAGAACAGAGGTCATTGATACAAAGATGCAAGTGACCACAGAAAGAGGAAAGTGGACCTATAGGAGTCTCAGAAGAGACAGACGCACAAGACTCGAGAGTTACAATATTAATATATAGATAACCTATTCCATTTTTGTATGCCAAAAATACACTTTATGCAAGAATGGCCCATATACTGAACAATGCAATTTAAGTCAATTACCCGCAGATTCTTTGTCAACAACTGGTGACCTATGATGACTGACTGATAAACGCTTATGACTTAAATGAATCTATACAACATAGCCAACAGATTTCAAAGAAACAATGTTTATGGGTGAACCATCAAAACCAAAACAGCATGCATTATTAACCATTCCATATAAAACTTAGGGCACATCCTTGTGCCAAACATATTTGGAATGTTTCTCTTTAAATATATGTTTTGCAGGTTTAAGAATTGTATTTAGAGCATAAATATGGTTAAATATAGTACGGGAACTGATGTTCAATTGTTTTCTGTTATGTGATCAAAACTTTCAACCATGACATTTTGTCTGTAGGAGTACCTGGGTGTATATGTTTATCATATATGACATTTCATACAGTTTGGGTCCAGTCTGGGAAGAGGTATGACTATAATGAATGCACCATAGCATGTCTATGTCTATTTGTCCAAACGATGATGGCAGCCAAAAACTTGAAACTGTACATGCATACTATTGGTGACTTACTTACTTAATCCCCTTCACTCTGATAAGAGCATAAGGCCGAAACGAATTAAGCTCCTCCATCGCACTCTGTTGTTAGCAGTCTTCTTTGTTTCCTTCCAGGTGGTACCCAAACTTCTTTAATTCCTCAGTTGTGGATCTCCTCCAGCTGTTTTTTTGGGCAGCCTGTTTTTCCTTATGAATTCCAATCAAGGTCTTGTCTTGTAACTGTTGTAGCGTTTTTTTGGAGTGTATGTCCTATCCATGTCTTTTTGTTTTTTGAATTTCTGTTTTGATGTTTGTTTGGTTTGTCCTGATTTTCAGTATATTTCTAAGGCATTTGTTGATGAATGTTTGTAGTTGTTTGGTTATTGTTTTTGTGACTCTCCATGTCTCTGAGCCGTAGAGTAGTAGACTTTTCATGTTTGAGTTGAATATTTGAATTTTGTTTCTAGTTGAAAAGGATGGTGTATTCCACACTGCCTTTAAGATGATGAATGCATGTCTGGTCTTTCCAATCCTGCATTTAACATCCTTGTCTGTCACTACACTGCCGAGATAGATAAATTTGTTGTCCTCTTTTATATTGTTCCTTTGATCTGAACCTTTGCTTGCTGTGTGTTGTTCACCATCATGAGTTTTCTTTTTAGTATATTAGTTTCCCTGCTTCCTAAAGCTGTCAGCCGGCTAGTTTTTGCTTGCATCTGCTTGTGTGTGTGATATAGTAAACAGATGTCGTCTGCAAAGTCAAGGTCATCCAACTGTTTTATGAATTTCCACTGGATGTCATTTCCTGTTTAACAGTTTCTTTCATTATCCAGTCTATCACCATGATAAATATTAATGGTGACAGTATGCACCCGTCTTACACCAGGCTTTACTTCAAATGTTTCAGACAGTTTCCCATTATGTATAACTTGGCATGTGGAGTTTTCATACATATGTTTGATTACTGTGATGAACTTTGCAGGAATACCATAGTGTTGCATCAGCATCCAGATGACCTATCTGTCCACACTGTTGAAGGCTTTCTTGAAATCTATGAAGTGGTACTAATGGTGACACCTAGTTCTAGTTCTAGTTGTTTCCAGCACTCGGCAACGTTCTATTAACTGACTAGTCTGTATTATTGTGGTTACAATGTTATGATCTTATGAGGTCTCATTCAACTAGTCAGAACATTATCGCCAAGCCGACATTTCTATGCTGGCACTGAGGGTGGTCACTGCCAGGGTGCTTGTCGTCCTCAGTGGTTCTTTTACGTCCCAAACTGAGATGTTAACGTGATCTCCGAGTCACAAGGGATACACAGTCCCCAATGTTGAGAGACAGGTTTTTACACAAAATATACCATACCTGCCCGGTCCGGGTATTGAACTCGGGTTGCTGGCATGTCGGGCGGATGTGCTAACCACTACACTATCGCGCACCCCTAGGTATAATTGTTTTGAAACTAATGGTGGAGAGGATGATATCAAAAATAGGTTGGGTACATGATTTGAGATTGATGGGAGCTGGCATGGATCCGGGGAGTGGGGGACATGGGCCTGTTTTGTAAGAAGGTACAGCTGTATATGTTAATGCCATTGCCATGGGGCTAATGGGGGATTTAGTTGGATGTATTTTTGTGAATGTGATGGGTGCACACCCCTCCATTTTTGCCTCTCCCTCGGGTGTGTGGGGGAGGGGTTGAAGGTTTTTAGTGAGCATCGAGGTGGGGTGCTGTTGCCTAGTGTCGTTTTTTGTGTGAGGTCCTTGGGTTGGAGTTGGAGTTTTTTAATGAGCCTCAAAGACATGGGGGTGGCGGGAAAGTGGGAAGTACATTGACAAAGTATTGTGGGAGGTGTGACGTTGGCCCAAAAAAAGTAAAAAACTAGTAGTATTACGGTAGTAGTAGTAGTAGTACTAGTACTAGTAGTAGCAAGTAGTAGTAGTAGGCTATTAAAACAATTAAGGCTTTAAGGCAAATTAAGCTAGCCTTGTTGCAATATTATATGCCTGCAACACTTCATTTACCTTCAGTTATGTCGTAATGAAACTGAACAATCTCATACGCCTTCAGTTCAGTATTCAGAATGTAAAATGTTTTCATAAGACTGTTAATAAGACAGTGTGAGCGTCTTTTACAAAGCCTCAAAACCAAAGACGATCAATACAGAAAGCGCAGCAAATGTACGTCCAATGCTGCCACCTTGTGATTATTTAGCTTTTGGGAAATGGTTTACACGACAGATGGCGCAATGTTTAACTAATTTTACGCGCCAATTTTCAACATGGCCGATGTTCAAGCAACTGTTGACATTATTTCGGCTTTACAAATTCGCGAATTAGACTCAGGTTTGGAACAATCTCGGTATTTTAGTGATACATGCGTTTATTTGTACAAATACGGAGCTGGGTGTTACTTTTAAAAACTAGCACATGTTGCATAACTATATGCACAAATTGTTTAACTTGGCGATAATAGAATTGTTGATGTTTTTCAAACTTAATTACTCATTTACTGCATCACTCACCCACTGACAGTTTGACATTGTCATTGCCAGTTTTTGTGCTTTCCCAAGTCCCAGCATAGTGTTTGTGCATGTATTGGTGACAGATTGACCACCTGATCGACTAGGATTAGTTCTATACATTGACAATGACAATTAGGATTTACAATGACATTGTAAATCCGAAATATTCCTACTAATCCTAGATTCATTTTATTGAAAATAGTAAATGTAGGCACTTCAAACTAAATTAAATATCATGCTAGAACATTGGGAATTGGCTTAAATTAAAGGTAATAACTTAAGGATCATAGAACTGTTTATTTTTTATTAAGATATGTTTAATATATCAAAAGATATTGCAATTTTAAGACGCAAAACAGCGTAATTTTTGTTTATCTCTTTCAATGGCAAAATGGACTCATTTTTGTGTTTTCTGTGGATAAATATTTGCTTTAAAATGTCAACTTATTTATATAGATATTTAAATACTGTTTTCAGGGTTTTCAAACACATTGACTAGAGTAATAAATTTACAATATTTAATATTTTTAGTACTCATTATAACCAAATTAATTAGTTAATTTTAGTTATGTAGCATGCAAACTCAACAGGCCAAAACGCTCCAATTAAAGGCCATAATGTCCATGATTATGAAGATATACATATTATGCAATGTGTATAACCACATTAATAATGGTAATAAATACACATTAACAAATCATTTAATAATTTAACCCATTAGACCCTGGCCAGTTAAATTGGCATGTATCCCTGTTCCTCTGGCTACAGCCACAGATCTCAACATTTCTGGGTGCTGCAGTTTTTAATCTGTATCTTCAAAACTATTGATTTTCTATAATTGCAAGTTGTGTTTATTTTGATGTCCATTGAATTATGTTTAAAATGATGTGACTAGTGTTGATTGGTTAAATATATGTTGTCATTTACAGGTGACAAACATAGAAAATGTATATTCTGGACAACTATAGAGTGGAATATCATACATTTTATTGACATCAAAAATGATCAAATGCATTCTACTGTGTAGTTACACTTGCCATGTCTTGCTTAGACATGAGGCAATGTAAATCAGTTCACTTTGTATAAATATAGACAGCAAACACAGCTTTATAAGTCTTCTATCTTGGTTGCTGTCATCCTACATATGGCTTCTGTGTCGCGTTGTCAGTGTTGACATTGTGATCACTAGCATATTGACAGCTGAAACAACTAAATGTCAACCATTAGAACAAAAGACAGAGTGTTAGAATATGTACCCTAATAATTCATTATAATAAAAGACATAATTTTCATATAGTAACATATAAACAACAGTCTCCGTGCCGAAAACCCAACTGACGGTGACCAAATCTGGACAATGAAACACAAACATCCATCCATTTTATCACTCATTCAGTTGCATTTCTAACATAATGTCAACTTACCTTTAGTTCACTGTCAGAAATGTTCCATCCTACGAAATAATAGCGCAAACTTCGTCATTAATAAACAACTACTATTTTTGAAGGTCCACAGGTGGCGAACTTCTATCACGAAAAACTCAATTTTTTTCAATGCAACCACATGTCGGAAATACCCACAGTTCATAGCTTAGATATCAAGGAATCAGCCAGCATTAGTCTCATCCGCAAGATGAGGCCACAGCTAGAGGCTTTATCTCCACCGGATGCTTTCGGGCGCTTTCGGAAGTGCGGGGTCTAATGGGTTAATTAATTAATTAGCTAATTAGCACGCAACCTTGACAGACCGACACATTTTAGTAAAAGGTCATAATGTCCATGATTATAAGAATATTTGTATAATTTATGCAAGCAGTAAACCACATTAATTATGGTAATAAATATACATTAACCAGTCATTTCACAGTAACTTAATTAATAAGTTAATATTGGCTACTATTAGCATGCTAACTCGACTGACTGCTACATTTCGATAAATGGCTGCAGTGTCCCTAATTATGAAGACAGTTACAGCTGTATATAATTTATGCAATGTTTACAACCACATTAAACATTATAATAAATATACATTAATCTGTCATATATAACATTAACAATAACTTTAGTAAAAGTAAATATTGGCTAAATAGCATGCAAACTCAACATATCAATACACAACAATGAAATACAATATTCATTCTCCTAGTTCACTGTGTCTATATGTGACGGTCCTGACAGGTTGGATGACTGCTGCTGGCTCAGTACAGACCAGTAATCAATTGTCACTGCTTCATAATGTAATGTTCCGCATTTCAACATGAACTTGACGAAGTAATGTTTATAAATAGTTCACTGTATTCCATCGCTGAATGCAAGTTGCAACATCTGCGGTGTTGACTACAAGACTGATTTCTGCATTACTTCCTCAGGGAGTCAAGTGCATGAAGAAGACGACGACTGCTCACAGTACACAGTAGGCTTAGAAAGTATTTTTTAGCAAAATTCAAAATACTTGCAGAATGGGTGTCCAGCATCTGGAACACAGACTTCACTGAAGTCGAGCCTTTGCCTGAGGATGTGGCTGAAGACGTCAACAACAGCGACCAGTACATACAGGCACTGCGGAGGGCATTTCTTGTGCTTACTCCCTGGGCAAATGGGAAGGAGGGACCAACCGGGGAAGGTAAGTACTGTGTAGGACTGTGGGACGGGTAAAGTTATTTCTAACCGTGTGTCTGATGCAGGTTTTGAACTTTAATCATGGCAGGCTTCATAACTTACAATTATTGCTCAAATTGTAGGTCTATTAATCCTGCAGACAGTTTGTGAGTTCTAATTTGACTACAATCAGATCAGTAAATTTCAAATTGTAAATGTCTAATTGAGATGTTATTGGATTTTCCAATTTGTCGGTGTGGTGTAATAAACCCCCAAAAACATGAGATAAACCGATTGAATGAAACAAACTTAAGTGACCTGCAGTTGCTGATTGTGCTGTGTGTGTTTGTAGGGTTCTGGACAGTGATGATGGAGAATGAACTGTCCCATCGCAGCCTCATTGCCCTGTTGTACTACATCTTGGATGCAGCCCAGAGGGTGGGTGGCATAACATCTGTATATTAATATGCCAACTTTCCAGCATTGTAAATGCATCTCCTTCCATGTGCCAAAATCCACGAGCCTTTATATATATGTTCATTCACTTCCTTTGATCATTGACCTCTGATCTACAAATTGGTGTTTTTTTTAGAAAACAATGGTAGTTATTTACTTGTTTTATATGCTCTACTATACAGAAGGGCCTTTCTGTGAGAGAATTGAATGGTGATCAGTTCTCCATGATCAAGTCTCTAGATGCCACCTTCATAAACAAGTGGTGTGTTGCTCCAAGGATGGATGTAAGCTGGTGTGTATATGATACTAAGAAAATAAGAAGCACTCATCTGGATAAAATGCCAAAGTCACATAAATGGATTACATTTCATATGCACTTTGTTTATTGTTTTCAGAGGCTGGCAAGTGCAGCCCAAAAAGAGGCTGGGATAGTTGCTGCTGCTGTCTATTTCTCCATCATCAAGATTCCAGGTATTTGTTCATCTATCATTCTTTTATGCAATTGAGTGTTCAAACATTAAACATACTTTCATCTATTTGACATATGTGAATGTATGCAGGATGTAATTAACTAATCTGTGTTTTGCTGTCATTCCTGTGCTGTCTTACTATGTTTGCAGGCAGCGGCGCCTTCCATGTGTTCCACCCAATGCTCTTCCAGAAAACTGTTGACACATTCAACCTCCTAATTTCTCTTGGTGAGTTTCACTACTTTAAGCCGTCATACCTACCAGGGAACATGTAGTGATGTACATGTTATGTCTGCAGCAGTGTTATATATATGTCGAGGATGTGATTTTAGTAAGGATAGAACATATCCAATAAATCCATATAGAAAATTGATTCTGGTCATCCTCTGAACTCGGTTTTCCATAAACTCCTGCCAGTGAGACACTTAAGACTGTCAGTAGATAGTAAAAATATTTTCAAGAAATCTTAATCCCACTGCTTTGTTAGTCTTAAATGTTTCCAGTGTGTGATATGTTTTACAAATTTTAATAGTTTACTGATTGCATGCAGGTTGTCCGAAACGGAAGAGTACAGCGTCTGTGCCCAGCAGTCAAGGAAGGAGCAAAACTAGAAGGAGGGGACGATCAGCCGCTGTCAGGGTGAGGAAGGACAATGTGTATAATAGATCAGTCAATCATCTCAGAACATCGATGTCCGATATCAAACACTTTCATCTGGCCTCAGCACCCACCCCTCCACTCAGACGAAAGTGTGTAAACATTAATATGATGATATCAATATATTGACAGTATTGGTCAGAAGCATAAAATATCTAACCGCCCTACCCCAAACGAAAGTAATTTTGTCTGATATCGGACATCAACATTTTTAGATGATCCTTAATCAGCAAAAATCAATTAAATTAATGGTTATTGTTTTAGGATTACTGTCAGACGTCAATGAGATGATAAATTTGAAGTTGTTGTATTTCATATGCAATGAAATAATAATAGAAGTGTGGCGAAACAGTTACCATCATTGTTTGGTGCCATCTGCTCTCAGAACGTTAACTACCATGGATCGTCACTCCACTTTATGTTGTGTCGTTCTGATTAGATTTTTGTATTCCATTCATGTCTTGCAGTTGTCTGCAGACATGGGGTCAAATACATTGAAATGTATTTAAATACAAATACTCTTGAGGGAGTCAAATACAAATACTTTGAAATGCAAAAGTATTTAAATACAAATACATTGGAAAGTTTTTCAAATACTTTTTATTTTCAGACTACATTACAGTATAGCTAAAAAAAAGCAAGTCTTATATTGAGATATGTAGTTTATTGGCATAATTCATTCAAGTCATGGTTTGTAGGTTCATAGGCAACTAACTTGCAGTTACAACGAACCTAGCTTTTATGATGATGGTACCACCTGACTTGAGAAGCCACCACCTTTTCTTTACCCTTTAGACCTCAGAGTGTTTCGGTGTAAAGCCCCTGGTTCCTCAGAGAATTAGGTCACATTCTGAAAATGTTTGGGAGTGTCCGTTTTTGTGGCATAGCTCTTTTATTATTGAATTTCCATTATTGCAAGTTGTAACTATTTTAAAGGACTTAGAATGCACTTCACATTGGGTGTAAATATGCTTTTGTATGAATAACAATAGTTGTCCATATCTCAGTAGGCGTGCCAGTATTTAGGTATTTAACTACAACATGTCATATTATGAGTCATAACTTTGTTATGCTTCATTTCTTACTGCTACAAGTTGTGTTTATTTGAAAGATAATTTAATTACTTACATTTTGGTATAAAAATTGTTATTATATCTAAAATATACGTTGCACATGCTAGAATACAATGGAAGCATAATTGACAAATTTGCTGAAATTAAATGTGGGGTACGTCACTGTATGGAGTCTACCTTAAATGCACACCATGTTGCATATTGCAGTGCTGTAATTTAAATGATACAAAAATAAGGAATACAGAATGCGGAACTGGTCTCGTAGCGTGTTTACAAAATGGGCGTGAACGACCAGCTTCCCTGACAACAACAACGATCGTCCAGCCGAAGTATCGAACAAAGTCGCATATAATTACATGAACATCGATGTCTGAATCACTTTCTTCGATATCACTGTCATCACAGACACACGACTTCTGCAGACAAACGACTAGGACCAACAGAC
This sequence comes from Paraescarpia echinospica, assembly GCA_020002185.1. Taxonomy (NCBI): domain Eukaryota; kingdom Metazoa; phylum Annelida; class Polychaeta; order Sabellida; family Siboglinidae; genus Paraescarpia; species Paraescarpia echinospica. Next base: position 30,196,197 of record CM034536.1, read on the forward strand.
TCCATTTTGTTCTCTCAAAAACTGGAGCAGCTTGGAAAAACGCATGAAACTTTGATAAATCGAATAGCAACATACACCAGAAATACCCACAATTCGTTGCCAATATGTTAATGAGACATTTTGAATGTGTTTCAAAAGTATCCTCCAGAGTGCGCCTCTGGAATAGATGAAACTATGAAGCTAATCTTTTCGGGCGGGTTTGGCCGACTTGAGGAGTCGGAACTCGGGCGGGTTTGGTCGACTTAAGGTCTAATGGGTTAACCCACGGACTGCAAGCAAATATTAGACACAATAGCTGGCCTTAGCAGCCACTGCCACATTGGTTAGGTACCAGGAAGGTAGTTTGGTTAGCTGGGGCTTGGAAACTATGATCAAAAGACAGACAGACCAGTGCAACAGAGTCTCCTTTTGGTAATTGCATCACAGTGACAACTGACAAGTAAGAACGAATGAAGGAAGAACGAAGAAGTTTATTTACCCCATGTATATAAAAAGTACAATTTGTTTTTCATACTTGATTGTAGAAATACAATAAAGCATATACAAACACAAATATATATACTACGCATGATACATAAGTATGTAATTCGGTAATTTGCAGGAAAAAAATATTTTATTTGATAACATACTGTCTATATATATATCAGATGGGGTCGGTGACTCCTATTAAGACAAAATGTCGCTATCATAAGAGCCACCCCATTTACGTAAAAATAGCGTAGGTTCTTTCAATCAACAATAAAGTCAATCTCAAACGTGTGTGTGCGTGGGTGTGTTCGTGCCTGTCGTTATTTTTTGTTTTGCATGTACGTGTACTCATGTATGCATTCTTACACTAATCGATTGCACATTTTCAAAACTTCATTTATTATATGTTTTGGTGGCATGTATAACAGTTTGATAATGTGCACCTATAATCGTATTTTCGTTTAAAAAAAAATGTTTCACATATATTGAAAAACCTCGCATACTGTGGGTGTATATCTTATCTTTTATTAAGTCAGGCGTATTATTTATAGCGTGTGGCAAGTTGTATTTCAAACATTTCATTGCAAAGTCATGCTTAGTTCTGAAAGTATATATATTTTGTGTATTTCGAGTGTCGTAGTTGTGTATGTTATCTTTTGGAACAATTTGCCATTTTAATAAATAATCCGGTAGATTTTTGTGAATATATCTGAAATAAAATTTTAACTCTTGTAGCTTTAAGATGTCTTCAACTTTTAACAGGTTCAGTTTTTTAAAAAGTGGTTCAGTATGTGAGTTGTATTTGTTTAGTGTTATTATTCGCATTGCTTTCTTTTGGATTTTCATAATTCTGTTTCCCTGATAACTCCATGCCATAATGCAATAATTAATGTGAGATAATATTTAGTAACAAGTTATATAACAGAACTTTTATTTGCACAGGTACGTATTTTAATCTATTCAATATGCCAATTATTTTGGAACATTTATTTGATACTTTTTCAGTGTATTTGGCATATGAAAAATCATATTTTGATTTGTTTTTATTCAGCGATAATTTATTAATTTTTAGCCCTTCAATAACTTTAGAGAGTTCTTCATTTATTGAGGATTGTATGTTTTTATTTTCGGGGTTGTCACTAAAAGAGTTTAAAGTACTAAATAGTGTAGTGTCATCTGCATACATAATGAAATCGAACTTATGACTGGCTTGTGAGAAATCATTAATATATATAACAAACAATAGTGGTCCGAGTATTGAACCTTGAGGAACGCCAATGGTTACTGATAAAATGTCTGACTTTATATCTTCTATTTCAATGTATTGTTTTCTATTTTGTAAATAACTTTTAAGTAGTTGCAGTGTTGAACCTCTTGCGCTTAAGCTTTATCTCATCGAGTGATGTATTTGGTTTGTTCCTGTTGGTTACAATTATTAAATGACCGTTACCAACTACATTAATTCTTGTTCAATTATTATAGCAAACAAGCTCAGGGTTCTGCCAGTAAGCATCAGCAGGGTATAAATACTAATAGGTACGTCATTTGTATCCATTTGAGTTACTATTCTATCAATTAGGTCAAGTGCGGCATATTCAGTAGAATGTTTCAGTCTAAAGCCATACTGGTTATCAAAAAGAAGTTTTAAGTCGTTAAAATATGATGATAATTGTGTAAAAATTATCTTCTCAAGTACTTTTGATATAGAAGGAAGAAGAGAGATAGGCCTGTAATTTTCAAATAATGACGGATCGCCTTTTTAAAATATTGGAATGACTAGCTATTTTGAGTTTGTCAGGGAACATTCCGGTGTATAATACTTGGTTTATTAGAACCGTTAATGATTTGATAATGACTGGTTCAATTATTTTTAGTAATTTTTAAGATATACCATAAAATCCATAGCTGTTTTTAGTGGGGAGACTTTGTATAACTTTCTTTACAGTATTTTCACCTACTTTTTCAAAAATAAAAGTAGAATTTATTTGTTTATTTAGAAAAGAACTAGGTTTTGTTACCTGCATATTTAATATCTTCTGCTACAGAGTGACCTATATTTGTAAAATATTTATTAAATTTGTTAGCAATACCTTTTTTATCTGTTAATTTTACACCGTTCTCATAAAAATAGTGGTAATTTATGCTGTGTAGGTTTTTTGAGAGAAATTCATTAATAGTTTTCCAAGTGTTTCTTATATCGTTTCTGAATAGATTAAAACTGTGTTCAAAATACATTTGTTTTGTTTCACGAATGTTTTTCTTTAATATTGTGTTATACGTTTTGAGATTCATGTTAATTGTTTCATAATTTAACAAATTTGGATTTGTTACTTTCAATTGTTTATATAGTTTGTCTCGATACCGAATTGATTTCAGTATTCCTTGAGTAATCCATGTTGATTTTTTATGTTTATTTCTATTAAATTTAACTAATTTGGTTGGCATATGCTTTTTTGTTGCCCGTGAAATTTCCTTGTATATGATCTCGTAATTACGATTTGTATCAGCATTCACATTTCTATTTAGTTTATTGTAAATTGCATCTGAATTTATTTCAGGTTGAACCTTATATATAGCTACTTCGTTTGATATGTTTATTTTTATGTATCGAGGAGATGGTTCTGGATTTAGTAAAATGTCAATAATCATGAAATACGGTTGATAGTCAGAGAAACGTTTGGTTAGAATACCCGCAGTACTATCTAATATAAATTTGTTTAGTTTACAAAAACAATTATCTATTAAAGTGCCTTTTGTTCTAGTGAACCTGGTAGGAAGTGTAATCTGAGGGTAAAGGCTGTGTGATATTAAGGTATCCAAAAAATTACTATATATATCATTTTCATTTATTTTAAGCAAATTTATATTAAAATCCCCTGCAATAATAAGATTAGTGTTACTATTATTTTCTAATGCTGATATAGTCAATGATAATTCCTTTATAAATGCATTTATGTTGTCATTATTTGATCTTGGAGGTCTATACATGTTTCCTATAGTAATATTCTTAGATTGGCTGCCACCATTTATTTGGACTACTAATCCTTCCCAGTTTTTATACATGTTAATATTTAATTTGACTTCCGATCTATATGTATTGTCAACATATGTTATTAACCCTCCTTTGTCGCTACAGTGTTTGCCCTGCGTTAAGCAAGTGTAGCCTCATAAAGAAAATTGGGACAAGTCATCTGTTTCTGCCTTCCATGTTTCTTGTAAACATATAACACTAAATTAAAAATTACTACTGCTTAGTTCCTCTACAAAAGCTTCTAATTCATTAAATTTTGCATTTATCGATTGTATATTAGTGCATAAGATACTAAAGCATTTTATGTTATTCTAAGCTAATTTGGTAAACGTATCAAAGTCGTAATAAGATGAGCGATGTAGTATTTGAGGTTCATCATTTTCAATATCATTTATATTTAGAACATTTATTAAATCATTGTTATGAATACCTCCTAAATATGAGAGGAATGTTTCGTCAAATGCCATGATTTAGTCTGGGTGTTTTCTTTAAAATATATGTGTAAATTGATTCATGCTCCATTTCAAGATAATATGATTGATTGTGATTCAGTTTATTTTTGACATAGTCAGTTGCTAGTGTTAATGGTATGGTGTGGTGTGTGTAAATGTGTGCATAAGCTGAGATAGACTTCTTGTGATTTTGTATGAGAACAAAGTAAGGTGAATGGCATCATCTTGCCATTATTTCTGAGTGGAAAAGTGGTGAATTGCCAAATGACAGTAAAATTGCTCAACTCTTTAAGTTGTCATTCATTAATAATCACGTCCTATGTATTTGAAAAAGTATTTTAATGTATTTGAACATTTCAAATACTTTAGGAAAGTATTTAAATACAAATACTTTAATGTCAAATACTTTCATGTCAAATACTTTCAGGTCAAATACAAAAACTTTAAAAAAAATATTTAAATACTTTCAAATACAAAGGTAGGTCCATCATCTTCACTGGCTTCTTTTCTGTCAATAACAGCTAATTGTAATAGTTAGCAGAATTACCTATCCTCTGGATGGCGCGATATACAGACTGTACACAAAGATGCAGAAGGTGTTTTCCTGGAGTATTCGTAAATGACACATTTGTTGTGAGGTAAATATGAAAACGTGTTTCGCGTTAACTCATGTTATATTAAAAGTTCCCAACTTATTCCTCCTTGGAACAATCACAGAAAATATGTTTAATGTTATGAACAATCAATTTATGTCTGTCTAGCACACAGTTCGAACCCTAAAACCGAGGAGAACCCTTCACCAATTTGGGATTTTGAAATATAAAGATGTTAACTTTTCTTCCAAATGGTCATAGATTATTCCCTGAATGTTTGGCGCCCAAGATGCAAAACGTCTAGGAGGAAAACAAACACTTGCATGCACACACTCATACTTTAGCTTGATTAGAATCGCATAATGTGTGTTTGTGTAAATGTTTGTAGGCTGACTGTCCGTTTGATGAGAGTGAAGAGGAGGAGGAGGAGGAAGGGGAGTTGACTCGACAGGAGATTGTCAGACTCCATGCCGACACCTTCAAACTTCTCAAGGTCAGATTTCAAATAGTTCAAATAGTCATAAAATTAATGATATCCACATTTGTGATACACAATTGCTGTGATTATATTATATAGATCCTCAAGAAATGATAAATAAAATGTGTTTGTTGTTGCAGGGTTTTGTGCTTCTGCTGGGGGAGTGTCACCTGAAGGAATCCAGTGACACAGCCGTCTACTGTCTCCAGATGCTTGTCAAACTGACACGACTCGACGCTGACACATTTGATGGCAACTTTGATAACAAAAAGTTTGTGTAATATTTATGCAAGGTCTGAGTGTTGTTGGTTCACTTGTTGCATCCAACATCCGTGTAATCAGTTTCAGCATACAGCATTGATTACACTTTCATTTTACAGGTGCCTATTCAATTTGATTTTCTCGCTGGTCTCATTTAAAATGCTATTTGCAAAAAAAAGCTAACTCGTTTGTGAACTTTTTGTCTGAATTTTTTTTATCTTCAGACATGCAAATAACATCAAAGTCTATTTTAAAGACTAAGACTATTTTTAATGTCTTTGAAACTTTTTATAAAAAACTTAATACTCTTGTCAAGTAATGTGCCAAATATGAAGCCTGTTCATTGGGAACTCATGTCACTAAGCCCGCTCAAATGTGGTCATTTGCATATCACAGCCCGTTAGATGTTGCTGACATTACCACAGGCCTGTGGTGCCTGAGCGCGCCCTATCCTTTAGCGCAGCGGTGCAGCCTGTTATTTCAGACTACATGAAATTGCAATTGTGGAATTTAATACTTTTTGATATCACCTTAAAGATAATATTCTTATCTACAAGTTTGTCGCTGGATGTACACAGGAATCGTGTTAACTTTTTGAGTTATTGCCGTTTGAACATTGTGAATGCTCAACCTTGCATTATATCCGCTGCTGTGTTTACATTGCAGGATTAAGCATTCGCGATATTCAAACGGCAATAACTTAAAAACTAAAAACAAATTCTGGGTACATCCAGCAACAAACTTGTAGATAAGATGTCTTTATGTGATATAAAAAATAAAAAATTCCGCAATTGCAATTTTAAATACGGCCTGAAACACCAACTCGCATAGATGTGTGCCATTGTCAATCCATCACAGGTAGTGCTACCTATGATGACGTAACAACGACCGCTAGGTGTTGCAACAAACTGCAGAAATGTACAGAAAAGCATGACCATAAGGGGCCTTGAACAGGGTGACGGAGGGGGTTAAACATTTGTTGAATATCAGGACACTATTTTAGATTATATTTCATTCAGATTGGGAATAAAAAGGTTCATTTCGCATAGTCTAAGTTATTTTCAAAATTGGAATCTGAATGAAAATTGAATGCACAATAGTATTATGCATGTTTCTATGTTGATGTTGCTGACTTTCCCTACTCTCAAAACAAAAATAACAATTTAATTTTGTAAGTTACCTGATTTAAAGGCCAAAGTCTATTCTTTGGACCATTAAAATAAGCATTTTTTATCCATCCACGGATATTATTTAAACTCTTCACACGCTGCGTATCTGGACATCAAGGAACTAGATTTGCAATGGGCTCAACTAGCAGAGGAAGCATCATTTTAGTTGTTCGTACATGCAGGGCAAGTCGTGTATCACCTCTCATTTGGCAGATGTTGCAATAGCTAATGTCATGACATACTTTGTAGACCTGTGGAAGAGATGAGACGAATAGCTGAAGTGGCATACAAAGTAAGTATAAGTATTCAGTATTCAGAAATGCTTTTTTAATGTTTTATCTTAAAACATAATCACTATATGATGATGAAAAGACAGGACCTCTGAAAAGTCACTTAACACTACTAGCATAAACCTGATAGTAATGTTAGTTGATAGAACTGATTTTAGTATTAATTTATCAACTTGACTTCACAGACATTTGGTATGCTTTTTCACATGTCTCATTGAACATTAATTTTATTTCTTTTTTATGTATTATCGATTTTAATTGTATATATATAATTTATGATATTTTTCACTTGCTTTGTCCACTATTAATATTTGATCTACTTAAACAGTGTTTTCTGCCCTGTATGCCTATCAGCACAGGGAGTAAGTGAGTGGGTGAGTGGGCGGGCGGGCGGGCGGGCGGGTGAGTGGGTGGGTGGTGAGTGAGTGAGTATGTACATGAATATTAAAAAAAATTAACATATGAAACATTAATTTCTGTGTGTTTATTCTGTGCAGGGTCTAAGCATGTTGTGTACACCAAGCCATGGTGATGTGACCACAATATACACTGCTGTAAGTACTTGAGATGCCACCATTTTGTTGCTTTTATGAACTTACTGTCGTATTACTTGGTAGTACAGTAAAGTGTCAACTATTTTTTTTTTCTTTAATAAAATAGCAGTTTCTGTTTTACTTGTTTCTAGAGTTAACCCTCTCAAGGGCAGATTAATGCAGATATGTGCCTGTTATTGAATCCTATTAAATCAAGAGAATGTACTGTGAGTGAATCATGTGATATACTCGGGTTGCATGAATGCAAATAAATAAATAATTGTTGATCCGATTCAAATAACATTTTCACTACATCTGAAGAACTAATTCCTGGTGTAACTAACCAAGTATGTGACATATATGTCAATTTATTACCTAAATATGAATTGCTAAAGTTTGACCAAAAAAAAATACTTAAGTAATTTTCAACAATTCATTTAAAAAAAATATTTTTCATTAATAATTAGCGGTTACATGCTGCGTATGAAATCAAATGTTCATAAATTACTATGCTACAGAATAGAAAACTAATTAAATGTCTATGGTAAATAAAACTGAAATAATTTCAGTTTTTTAGAATGCATGTAGTTTCAAGATTTTATACAAAATGGCGTTCTTTGTGATCATAGGCGTCATCCCGTCTGAACTATTAAGGTGGTGTTCTATTTAAAATGCGTAACCATAGTGCAAAACATTCCCCTTCGATGGCAGCATTCGTTATAAACTCGATTCGAAAATCTCATTGAAGTCCGAATTACTGGAGTTCGACATAATGACAATGTCGAGAATTACCGTAAATCCTATATTTCTAGCCGCTGCTTTAATTACAGTAGTGTGTTGCCGAAATGACAACGATGACGGCAAAGTTAGGGTTCGGTAATTTGCCGAAACTATTATGAAAATTGGCTCACTGGGTTGTCAGTAGTAACGTTTATATTAAGTGAAAACCTTACAAAAAAACGAAGTAGGATGTATCAATAAAACATTGTATTACAACTACCACTGGTGCAAAAGTAATTACATAACACATAAATACCCGTGTGTGCCCATAAAGTGTTCAGAAACAAAGATCAAAAGACAAAACATGTGAAAACATTAAAATCCATCGTCATCGAAATCACTTTGATCGTCACCGTTGAAGAATGCCATGCCGTTCCGGCGGTGTCATTCCATGTATCCGTGCCGCGTGCACTGGGCAAACATATTCAAATATGATGGCATCATCCATCTCACAACTAAAATCCTCCAAAGTCACTGTCACTGTTGCTATCAAAGAATGCTGCCTGGAACGGCATGGCGGCATCGTCTCACGTATCCGTGTCTGGGCCGTCAGCATTGCGGATTGTTGCCGCGCACAAACATCTTTGACATTTTTAATATGATGGTATCCGCGGTTCTTAGCAACTGTCCCACACTAGCAAACATCAACTGTAACAACTGTCTGCTTTGTTCAGAGGCTTGCTCTTGGTATCAGGTGTAGATGTTTTAAGCCAAGTTCCAAGCACAACGTTCACACCTTAGCTTTGCTGAAGCCAGGCTTCACCTGATTGTCAACACAACACCATTACAAGTGCCCCTTTGCACTGGAGTAAATTGCACTTCCCCTGATACAAGATACAATGTTATTATCCCACATGCCTGGGTCAAAGGTCTGGAACTGGAAGAACTAGGTCAAACCACAAGATCACATCCTTTCTCACTGCAGTGCAGGGAAGACAATTATTACATTGTAATTACTAGCTGTCAATCAAACACCTTTGAAGTCAACACAGCTGGTACAACTGCACTGAACTAGCTCTAGTCTTTTCAATGCATTTATAACATCGAGTTTGTACATTATTCTACATAAAATGGCATAAAAATAAAACTTCTCAAAATATTTTAATAATTCTAGCTTTACCGTATAGCTTAAATGCATGGCTACATTTCGTTCACTGGTTGTATGGACATTCAACCACTCAGTTATTTTCTGGTAGCATGGTGAAATTTGTTTATTTTTGTTTTCCATTTTGACAACATTCACATATAGTAATATTCCAACGATAATATAAAATGTGATGTAGTTATTATCAACACATTACAATTAAGTCTTTTACCAATAAAATTATACCTTGTTCATTCATTTATGATAATTAATAGCAAAGTTATGACTTTCTTTATGGGACCTCTTAATTTTTCTAATTGTGTGCGCTACGGAAGTATGTTACACGAAGGGCTAAAATGGTCATGGCTCAAAGTCCAGGTGCGGCTTTAAATAAGGTTTTTGCCTGTGACAAACTGCGCGGAGGAAAGTCAGGGTTAGGTCAAAAGTCAGGGTGCGGCTTTAATTAGGGGTGCGGCTACAAATACAGGATTTACGGTACATCAAAGCTAAAAAACACCACCCACTTTGTCGCGCCGCGCATTAATACTTCATTACAACAAAATAGATGGCTCAAAAGTTAGCATTTAATCATAGAAATTGCCTGCGGACACGTGTTTTGGAATAATTCATGGGTGCTTCCATGTTTATGCCCCCAGCAAATGTTTAATCTCATTAGCTGAAAATCACCATTAAAATATTCACTGCGTGGCGTAAAAGAGGGACCGGAAATTGTGTGTCGCTGCATTCGACTACAAAACCACGTGGTGGTTGGCGCTATTTAGCCACGGAAATTGCCATCATTTCTAACTTTTGACGCTTCCCAATGAAACTTCAATATTATTATATGCTAACTGCCGAAATAAATTGCCGTTATTAGATGACACTGTTTCGCGGTACCAGTTTAAATGTCCCCCTGTATTCGGGCGTATTCAGGCGTTCTGGCCATGAGTGGGAGTCGGGTTGATTCGGGCGTTCTGACCTGTATATTTCCATTTCCACTAAGACAGTAATTTTTACCAGAATTCAATAAATTAATAATTCCACAATTTACGCTATACAACTGGTCTTCTTCGAATATGCATATTTTTGGCGCGCTTTTCAGTACGCCTAGATGTGACGTTCAGAGCATGTCACGCAACTTGCCAGCACTTTCGGTACATTCAGAGTATGTTGGGTCGAAGCAAGCGTCAGAATTAGTTATTGTGCAGTATTTCTATGTAATACAAACACTAGTCATAATAGAGGAACAAGCATTTAATTTACGGTTTCATGCGTATACCAACTTTGTTGAAAACAATAAAGCGAGAGAACCTCCAGTCAACAAAACAAGCCGACTACAAAAACCTTTGGCGCTTCAGCTCATTTTGAGAAAAATGGTTTTGATTACGACCCAGAACAACTAATGTACATCAGTAAACATACACACACATATACACACACACACACACACACACACACACACACACACACACACACACACACACACACACACACACACACACACACACACACACACACACACACACACAAATATGTACACACACAAATATTGTATTCAACTGCAGAAAGTAACGCTATATGATATCATAACATTGTATGAAGGAAGAGGTGTACAATTGAGCATAACCCTGAATCCAGTTAACTATTTTTCCATTAATCCCTGTGGCCGAGCGATTAAGTGCGTTGGCTCAACGCATCCAGTTTTACTACCGGAACGTGTGCGGGAGATCTTGGTTTCTAAAAAGTATTTTTGTTTATCTTTTTGCAAAGTATAGACCAGGCCATTCTTACAATATGGTGCACTGTTTATAATTCAATCTGTCGAATGTTTTGTAGTAATTATTTATTCATGGCAAAAAATTAAATAATATAATAAAGGCAATGTACAATTTCTGCTGATCTTGTATGTTTTTTTACTTTTATTTATCCAGACAAACCACATTTTGTCTTCACATATATCATTATGATAAACTACTGTACAGTATGCAGTAAAAGGATTAATCTTCAAATTAACCAATGCAATAAACACACATTACCAATTGGTTCTTTCCTTGACGCTATTTTTTCATTGGTAATGTGGGTTTATTGCACTGATTAATTTGAAGATTAATCCCCTCCCATTATTTGAAAAAACTGGTTTGTTTGGAAAAAATGAAAATAAAAAACATACAAGATCAGCGGAAATTGTACATTCCTGGTAATATGATATTACTTTCATTATGATCGCGAATAAAAAATTACTACAGCCAACATTTGATATGTTTAATTATAAACAGTGCATCACGTCGTAAAAATGGCATGGTTTATATTACTTTACGAAAAGATAAAAGAAAAATTCACTTTAAAAAGTTTGCTTTTAGGCTTGAACCAAGATCTACAGACAAGTTGGTAGTAAAACAGAAAGCACTGAGCAAATGCAGTTAACCACTTAGCTACAGGGAATTGACGGAAAATAGTTGACAGGATTCAGTGTTATGCTAAATTGTACAGCTCCTCCTTCATACAATGATAGCATATCATATAACGTTACTTTCTGCAGTTGGATACAATATTTTTGTGTGTATGTATCTTTCATGATGTAGATTAGCTTCCCTGGGTCATAATCGAAACCATTTTTCTCAAGTGGCGAAGGTTTTTGCGGTCGGCTTGTCATGTTCAAGTAAGTTGTTGTTATGTTGACCGGAGGTTCTCTCGCTGCATTTTTTCAATAAAGTTGGATTCATGTGGAACCGTGAAATGAATGCTTGTTCCTCTATTATGACCAGTATGTATTACATCGGAATGCCGCACAATAACTCATGCTGACGCTCGCTTCGACTCAACGTCTACCGTTGTAGACATGCTATGAATGTATTGAAAGTGCTGGCATGTTGCGCGATATTTGCACTTCTGACGTCACAATACCATGTGGTCATCTAGCTCATTAACTGTCAACTTTCCGCAGGAATCGCGATACGGATGGGTTTAAAAATTGATTTAAACTATCAATGCATTTTTCTGTATTTTTTTCATTTTTGAAATGTTACATACAATGCTATAGTTTGTGTGCAAATGGAATGTACCTGCTGCCTTGTTTTTAGTACCAACATTGGAACCAGATCTTTTTCTGTAGCTGCACTGACTCAGGAATTTTGTCTCACTTAATGTTGTAAAAGTTGAAAATATTACCTATATTAAAACATAATTTTGTTTAGCCTTACTTGTTCTCCTTAGCTTCCTTGCATACTCACCCAACTGTTGACGACTGTAGTACTGCATATATATTTGAGATTGACTAATTGTTTTGCTTTAATGCTCCTCTAAGTTTGGTTTCCAAGGTTTTTAGGTGCAAAAGAAGTTACCTGTTATTATCATGGGTGTGAAGTTTTAAAATAAACCTATGCTGAACGTAATCGTGAGTGTTTCTTTCCAGATGTGTAAGCACCTGCTGCCGAGTCTGCTCATGTTGATTGGAGACAATAAGGGCGTGGCCGCACAGACCATTCCCAGACCCATACAACAGATCAAGGACCATGCTGTCGCCTACATTGTGTAGGTCCTTCACTTCAAGCACTGCTTATCTGTCGGATATATTAATAAACAAAAACCTTTGTTAGTAGCCCAGCCTTGTGTGATGAATGATTTTACATTTTGTGGTTTGTAAGTATAATTTCAAGAAAGCTTCCATGTGCTTTTGAAATGATTGTGTGTACACAGACTTGATTGCTAAGGTAGAAAAGAACAATTTGTTTGATTTAACATGTTAAATACATGTAACATTATAATCAATAAGTAACTATAACAGATACAAAAGATGCCATGATTTATTACAAATAGTAATTTTACAATACATTCATCAAGAATAAATGCTTTGAGTCTCTTTAAGTGCTGGAGAGAAGTACAATCTTGCAGAAGATTTTTCGCCGTGACACTTGCATTGACCTTGTGATGTCTGTTGCTGCAGACATTTGCTGCAGACAGACCATGATGGCTGTCTCCACAGTGTCAGGATTCTCCTGCAGCATCTGTGTGTGAAAGTTCCTGACAAGGCCGACTACAGGAGCAGGGTCGCTCAGGTAGGCATGGTTAGCCTGTCCCAACTCTGCCATTAACCTCTGCAAAATATCAAAAAGTATCCATTGAAAATAAATATAAATGAATGTTGGTGTTAGCACTGGGGCGTGTGAATGTGGTCATCACACAATAGAGTGCATCAAGTCTGACTGTCCGTTCTGTCTGTTTGACAGCAGTCTGACAGATATACACCAGTTCACACTTGGATATCAAACCTGAACTTAACTTTATCATCGTTGCCAAATACCAAGGTCATATGAAACAGAGGTTTGCATCATCATCTGAGATGAACAATCCTGCGATGAGGTGTGAAGAATAACGACCTTGCTGTTGACTCTACACAATACTCACTTTAATACAAACATGTAATTTTGCTCGGAGTCAATAATATGCACTCAACTGTAGTCCTGTAAGTTTTTATCAACTTTACAATGGTTTCCATCCAATGTTTCCTACATATGTGTGAGTATCGTTGAAGGTGTTTGTTGACATCCTGTCTGAGCACACGACAGCTGCGTATGCCAGCGTCCTACAGTGGCTGCACAGATACTCACGCAATGCCAAGGTTTGTATGTGTGTTACTGGTTAATATTTGTAGTAATTTTTATGTAAAGCCAGAATGAAATTTGTTTCAGCTGCACATAAAATACATCATTGAAAAATGTAAATAATAAAATGTATGACTATCCACTTGTCGTGTTTGCATGGCAGTAAACATACAGTGTATTTAATACAATTATTGGTATTTAAAGTATATTAAACCTTAGTTGATAAACGTAGTAAAGCAAGACTTCAGTGGAATAAGATAAGGTATTTAAGACTAAGATTGCTTTATATGTTTAACCACCAGTTAATGTATATCGAAGCCTGATATAATTATGACAAAATCTAGAAGAATTGTAACTGATTTATACCATGTAACATCAACTATGAAAGAATGCTGTTTTTGATGGGTTCAGCATGATTATGCAGGAATACAATATATTCTAAAGAAAAATATAAACCTGACATGATAGGTGATGTGTTTTTTCTTGTTAGATGTCCTACCGTGTGTTTGCCCTCGACATTGTGACACTGCTCTTGAATCTTCCAGAGAGACTAGCAGATGGTAAGATGGCATCTTCAATCATTGTTCTTTCATAAGCAAAATCTCTTAATTTGTTGACAAGGATCTTGTTGTTATTCTCCTCTTCTTTCTCTGTATGTCCGGGATCAGGCTGGCGTTGATACTCATCCTTGATTTGTGTTCTTTTCGTTTCCTTCCCCTCACTATTCTTTCATTGTTGTCTCTACCAATCATTTCCATTCCTTCTGTTTTTTGCTCTCATACTCCACTCCTCCGAATCTCTCCAAAACTCTCTTTACACAGTCCTCCCAATGCAGTCTTGGACATCCTTGTCTCCTTTCTTGCCTTCCACTCTCCGGGCACCTACTGACTTTGCCAATCGTTCTTCTCCCATTCCAGCCCACTTCACTAGACTCCTTACCAGCTTCTTCTTAAAACTTTTTTACACCAACCTACTCTCATCTCCTTCTTTCTTCGCGTGTCGATTACCTTCGCTCCCTCAAGTAATATTACCAGATCAGAAAACTGTTAAATATTGACTAATTTATGTTATAATTTAACATGTTTTCTGTGAACTATGAACTTACATTGTAACAAGATTATTAATTAACATTTTGTTTGCAACAGTTTCTTGTAATATGCGATGTGGGATCTTTTGTGAAATCTAAAAATACCATTACACCTAGAAAAGTTTTTATGTTCAATAATAATAAAATACATTGGTCATCAGATTGTTATTTTCCTTGTTTCAGACACTGTGTTACCAGAACACATTGAATTTCTGTCACATCGCTTCCTAATCCAGATGATTGTTGCCAGATGTTCTGATGTCGCATCGACGTAAGTTGCCTGCTGCATGTGACTTATCATTATAACTCATCTGAAATTGTGTGACTTTGAAATATGTTTTTATGGACCTTTATAAGGAGGAACACTGGTCTTGTTCCATGGTAAATAACCATTTCAACAATAATTAAAACCGGTCTGGTTTAAAAAAAATAACATCAAGGGTTGTATTGTTTGTATGCCTTATAATAAAATAGGGTGCAAATAAGATACAAAACGAAAATTTTGGACCCTTATTCGAAGGGACCAAAGTGTGGGAGAACAACGGGAAATGAATATTTATGACTTCAATCAGGCTTTCAGAGAAGCAGAAGAGAAAGTCTTAGGATATAAAAAAAAAATAAAAAATAGATACAGGCAAAAACTTGGCAGAAACTTGCGGAAAGGAAAGAAATCAAACCGAAAATAAGTTCAACCAAATCAGAGAGGGTTCAGCACCAACTTAAGGAAAGATATGCAGAACTAGACAACGAAGTAAAAAGATTGGCAAAGGCAGACAAGAAAACAAAACGTACGTGGAAAAACTCGCAGATAAGGCAGACGAAGCGGCCAATAGACAAAACCAAAATACTACAAAATTACCAAAACCCTCAATGGAGGGTTCAGCAACAAAAAGACAGCCTTGCTCTGACCAATTCTTCCCGCTGAGACAGATTTTAGAGCAAAGAAAAGAGTGGAATGCACTGTTATACGCTAATTTTGTAGACAGAGAAGGCATTCAACAGCATCCATCATGAATCCGCAAGCGCCACTATGGAGTCCCTCAGCAACTAGTGAACATAGTGAAGATGCTGTACAGCAAGTTTTCATCACAAATGATCTGCAACAATGAATTGACCGATACCAAGTCAGCACCGGGGTGAAACAGGGATGTATACTCCCCCCCCCTTTCTCTTCATCTTTGGAATAGACTGGATTATGAAGAGTGTGGTCAGTGAAGGAAGAAGAGGTATATGGTGGACCCTTACAAGCCATTTGGAACACCTGGATTTTTCCCGATGATATTGCGCTGTTCTCACATCGATATAAAGATATGCAAGCCAAGACAGTTAGCGTGGCAAGAACTGCAAAGCAGATTGGATTCAAGTTTAACACCAAAAAAACAAAGCACTTAAGGATGAACAGCAGAACGGAAGCAGTCATCATGATTAATGGTAAGGAATCGAGGATATAGAAGATTTCACATACCTGGGCTCCAAAATAACAACCAGTGGGGACACAGAAAAAGAGACAAGAACAAGGATTTCAAAGGCCAGCCAAGCATTTGCTGCATTCAGAAGTACGTGGAGATCAAGACTCATTAGCACGAACATCAAGATCAGACTGTTCAAGAGCAACGTTTTGAGCACCCTTCTGTATGGAGCTGAATCCTGGAAGATGACCAAGACCATCAGCCACAAGCTAGAAGTTTTCCAGAACAGATGCCTTTGAAGAATTCTCAACATATTTTGGTCGAACATCATCACGAACGCCAAGCTACACAGGAGGACTGCTGCCAAATCCATCACCCAAGATGCATACGTGTACCCAGAGTAGCCCTCAGATGGACTCCTGATGGCCGGAGAAAGAGAGGCAGACCGAAAAAGACCTGGAGGAGGACGGTAGAGAAGAGATGAATGAGCAGGGATGGACCCGGGGACACCTCAAAAGATATGCGATAGATAGATCAGTGGCAAGCTCTGGTGGTGGCCTTTTGCGCAACTCCGCGCGAAGAGGATTAAGTAAGTAATGTTTGAACTTCTGTCTGCCATTTGAAAACATGTAAGTTATGTAATAACCTAAAAATGTGTTGTTTGGTTATTGACCTCCGTGGATCAACGGCAGTAATGTTGATCACATCTGGTGAGAGTTGGGGTTGTCCCCCATCTTATTCCCACCCCTGGAGCTCATATTGAGGGTAAGTCTACAGGTCCCGTCTGTGAATGCCATTAAAAATCCAATATCTTATGCAAAGGCATTTTGTCCTAATAACACACACTAATACACCAAGATATTCATATGTGTAGACCAGGCCAAGTTGACATTGTATTAGCACCCAAACATCACACACCCAATTAAGTAGAGGACCACAACACACACATATTAAGTACAGGACCAAACACAACACCATGTAAATACAGGACCAAACATACACATATGTAAGTACAGGACCAAACACACACACACACAATATGTAAGTACAAACCAAACACCACATATGTAAGTATAGGCCAAACACACACACACAGTATGTAAGTAGAGACCAAACACACATATGTAAGTACCGGACCACGACACACACACATAATGTGTAAGTACAGGACCAAACACACATCTGTAAGTACAAGACCAAACACACACATATGTAAGTACAGGATCAAACACACACACATGTAAGTACAGGACCAAACACACACATCTGTAAGTACAGGACCAAACACACATCTGTAAGTACAGGACCAAACACACACATCTGTACGTACAGGACCAAACACACACATATGTAAGTACAGGACCAAACACACACACATCTGTAAGTACAGGACCAAACACACACATATGTAAGTACAGGACCAAACAAACACACATATGTAAGTACAGGACCAAACACACACACACATATGTAAGTACAGGACCAAACACACACATATGTAAGTACAGGACCAAACACACACACACCCATATGTAAGTACAGGACCAAACACACATATATGTAAGTACAGGACCAAACACACATCTGTAAGTACAGGACCAAACACACATCTGTAAGTACAGGACCAAACACACATCTGTAAGTACAGGACCAAACACACACACATATATGTAAGTACAGGACCAAACACACACATCTGTAAGTACAGGACCAAACACACACACACATGTAAGTACAGGACAAAACACACACATATGTAAGTACAGGACCAAACACATACACACATATGTAAGTACAGGACCAAACACACACATATGTAAGTACAGGACCAAACATACACATATGTAAGTACAGGACCAAACACACACACACTCACATATGTAAGTACAGGACCAAACATACACATATGTAAGTAGAGGACCAAACACACACACACCCATATGTAAGTAGAGGACCAAACACACACATATGTAAGTACAGGACCAAACACACACACACATGTAAGTACAGGACCAAACACACATCTGTAATTACAGGACCAAACACACACACACACATATGTAAGTACAGGACCAAACACACACATATGTAAGTACAGGACCAAACACACACACACATATGTAAGTACAGGACCAAACACACACATGTGTAAGTACAGGTAAGTACAGGACCAAACACACACATGTAAGTAAGTACAGGACCAAACACACACATGTAATACAGGACCAAACACACACACACAAGTACAGGACCAAACACACACACACACACATGTAAGTACAGGACCAAACACACACATATGTAAGTACAGGACCAAACACACACATATGTAAGTACAGGACCAAACACACACATATGTAAGTACAGGACCAAACACACACATATGTAAGTACAGGACCAAACACACACATGTAAGTACAGGACCAAACACACACACACATATGTAAGTACAGGACCAAACACACACATGTACATATATAAGTACAGGACCAAACACACACACATATGTAAGTACAGGACCAAACACATGTAAGTACAGGACCAAACACACACACACATATGTAAGTACAGGACCAAACACATACACACATATGTAAGTACAGGACCAAACACACACATATGTAAGTACAGGACCAAACACACATCTGTAAGTACAGGACCAAACACACATATCTGTACGTACAGGACCAAACACACACAAATGTAAGTACAGGACCAAACACACACACACATATGTAAGTACAGGACCAAACACACACATCTGTAAGTACAGGACCAAACACACATCTGTAAGTACAGGACCAAACACACACATGTGTAAGTACAGGACCAAACACACACACACATATGTAAGTACAGGACCAAACACACATATGTAAGTATAGGACCAAACACACACATCTGTACGTACAGGACCAAACACACACATATGTAAGTACAGGACCAAACACACACATGTAAGTACAGGACCAAACACACACATATGTAAGTACAGGACCAAACACACACATCTGTAAGTACAGGACCAAACACACATCTGTAAGTACAGGACCAAACACACACACACACACACACACACACACACACACATGTAAGTACAGGACCAAACACACACATCTGTAAGTACAGGACCAAACACACACATCTGTAAGTACAGGAGCAAACACACATATCTGTAAGTACAGGACCAAACACACACATATGTAAGTACAGGACCAAACACACACATCTGTAAGTACAGGACCAAACACACACATCTGTAAGTACAGGACCAAACACACATATCTGTAAGTACAGGACCAAACACACATATCTCTAAGTACAGGACCAAACACACACACACATCTGTAAGTACAGGACCAAACACACACACACACACATGTAAGTACTGGACCAAACACACACTTCTGTAAGTACAGGACCAAACACACATATGTAAGTCACGGAACTGAACACACACATATGTAAGCTTCCTAGTCTTCTCATCACAGAGTATGGGAGAATGTCAATGTTTTGTGAGCAGACATACACATCTCTAAGCTTGTCGCATGTTATGTGAAAATGTCAATGTTTTTGACCTTCCAAAAGTGTTTAAAAAATTCATCTCTTGGCTAGAGTAGTTGTTTTAGATAAAGATTGATGGACTATTGCTGTCGTTTTACAATTTTTTTAATATACCTACTAACCAAATTGTCTATCCTCCAGATGGCGCTATGTCAGATGCAGAAGACAGTTTCCTGGGGTATTCGTAAATGATGTTTACTAAACTGTAATGTGCAATGGGAATTATGGGAATTATATGAAACCAATCATTTGTGTGGCTTGGAGCAATCGCAGAAGCAACGTAACATTACGAACAATTAATTTCAAACCTAATGCAAATAAAAAACCTAATTTAAAAAAAAAATTGTTTTTACTTATCTTCTGAAGGGTAGTAAATTAATACCTGAAATTTTGGTGCCTGAGGTGGAAGCCATCCAGAAGAAAAACGTTAACATACATATCTGCACTAGCTCGATTATAGTTAGATATGACTGGTGTTTGTGTCCTTGTGTTGTAGCCCTCCCAGACAACAAGGGGGTGGTGTCGATGCTGCGGAGACGTGTGTGTGATGAGAAGGTGAATGTAAGGAAGGCTGCCATCCAGGCTCTTGAGAGTCTCATTCTACTCGACGTTGCCAACTTCTGCAATCAGGTGAATGTTCTCTCTGTTGGATATACATTTTTATGGGTAAACTCTAAAAATGCCTTTTATATTTAGTTTATGATGTACTGTATATTCAAGTTTTAAGTATGACATAAGAAGTGCTTATACCAAGTACATAATATATGATGTGGAACACACTTTTGTAGATGTTACGATAATTACAAAAGGAACTTGCACTAAGCATTCTTTACGAAAAATATCATGATTGGATTTACTTTGGAAGGATTTGGATACAGTTCTGGAATAAATATTTTTGTTTAAGAAGTAATCGTTGCATTGTAATAAATTGTAGATTTGTTGGATTTCTTGTAAAATCTTTAAAAGATATATGTAGTTTTATGATATTATGTGTAGTTCATGTGAAGTGCAGCGGCAGACTGTCAGGCTCAGACACAAATATCATTGTTTCAATCTTCCTGTTGCCATTTTGAAGCTTTTTGGTTGAAAATTTTGCCTCAGTTCACTCAATTGTATAAATCAGTATAGACAATACTTTTTGTGATTGCGGCATGGCTGAAAGCTTTCAAGAGAATTTATGTTTGGTGTTGGAATGAACAGTTTTGCCAGGGAGTGAACGTGTACAATGTTAGGTACCTTTTCATCGATATCTCATGTATTGCACATACTGACCATAGTTGTCTTGTAGGACCTGGACGCGATCTACCAGCGATGTCATGACCCCGCTCTGTCCGTGCGCAAACAGGCACTGGTCAGCTTGACCACTCTACTGCAAGAGATGCCTCACAATGTCAAGCTGCAACGGTCAGTAAATCAACCTTGTTCTTATATTCGCATCATTAAAATGCCTTTTTTAACGATATTAGTTGATTTTCAGATATGTAGTTTGTGAATCATTATCATCACCATCATTGTGCAGCCGCAGTGTCCTGTCGTTGGGTGAAGGCCTCAGCATATCGTTTCCAGATCTTTGTGAATAATTTTGGTTTATTATGCAGTCTAATTAATAAAGGGTTGTATACTTTTGTTAAAATCAAAAGAATTGACTATGATCATTAAGCGAGAAGTGTGAATATCCTTATATATATACACTGTATATAAACTCATCATTTAATATCTTATCTGATGATTTCAAGGAAACTAATGAATAAAGTAACAGTCAAAATAGCATGTTATAATTAAAACATTACACAGAATATCAAATTGGACATGTTCAGAAGCGTAAGTTAACTGAATAACCATTTTCACCAGCGCACCCTATGTTTAGAATGTGATGTTCCAGGATCTGGCTGGATGGAGTGTTGCCGATGGTGATGGACCGGGAGACTGGAGCGATGGAGAAATGTCTCTCCGTCCTTGAGGACGTTCTCCTGGTCAACATCTCTCCAGTCGGCCGGTCAGAGGAGACGGACGGCTGTCGCATGACCTGGCTGCTGCTGGACATCATTGCGGCCAATGACGGTGCTGACCTCAGGTACACAAAGTTGCTGCTGCATTATTGGCAGACTTATTTGGAGTGGTGAGTGGCTAGAGCTTTGGACTCTTGACCGAGAGAACCGGGTTCGAATCCTGTGCTGCGGTAACGAACCTTGGGCAGGTTCGTTCACTCTACCTTGCGCCAGGTCACTCAGCTGTATGAATGAGTACCTGGCTTTAGACAGTGGTGGACATTTGTGTATGAATAGTCTTCACGCATTAATTGCAGCGTGGCTGAATGCTTGTCAGAGAAGTCGAGATGGTGTTCGATTGAACAGGTCTGCCAGGGAGGAAAATGTAAAGTGCTTTGAGCAATCCTGAGGACTGGATACTGCGCTATATAAGAACTTAGCCCTTTACTATAGCTTACTGTCAGCAGTTTCATGCATTTTTGCTAGTGTCTCTTATAGTTAGAGTTATTTGATTGCGAAAATACTGACACTTGTATGTAGGTAATGTACAACATACTGAATTGAGGAAATAACAGATTACAATTTACCTTATCATTTGCCCTATTGGCAAGATGTCTCTACCCATCACAGTGGTCTCTCACTCGGCTGTACACCCCGCCCATCTTTCAATATGTCTTAACAATATTGAAACACAAATTGATTGTGTTTTAGACGGTACCTGCGCAAGGCCTTCCAGCAGTGGATGCGAGCTGGGAAACTGAAGACGAAACTTATTGATGCCATACAATCACACATCGACTCAAAACACAACAGTGTAAGTCGACAAGTTCTCTCTAAACCAACTAATCTATGTCAAAGTTCTGCACTGGAATTGTGGGTTGATCCCTTGCGTAAATTATCCTGTGCTGCACAAATTGCATTAATTTTTGCTTTATGGAAAGTCGAAAGTTGAATATATCTACAAAGTAAAATGAGTACTTAACTAAAATGATGATTTTTGTAAGATGAAGTATTTAATGACAGTTTGAAATACTCAACTTTCACCAGTGTGGCACAATAGTTCAGCCACCCAGGTATCAAACATCTTAGAATGGCCACCCACAAACCGATTGTTTTATCAACCATTGGTCGGTTTGGGCAAACCAATGATCGATTATGAAAATCAGACCGATTCCCAACACGTGTAGAAAATGCTAAAAAAATGGATAAGTTTTTAGTGAACTTCACAGAAATATGTGATAACTATTGTCTCGCTCTCAGACTGCGTGGATGCTACTGGCTGAGATTGGACCGTTCGTATCGACCTTCAACACCCGCCTTGTCCTTGATTACTGGCAGGAGCACGCTGAGGCAACCACTGGTAAACTGACTTTTTCTGCAACAGAACCTTACATGTTTTATGCGATTAATTAAATTTAGAAAAAATTTGTTTTGTTAATCTATATAATAATTGTTAATTTGGGTGTGTTGTAAATGTATCTCCTCACAGACACGAGGTCCAGTAGCCCCTTTCTGCCTTCATCTCCTCACAGACACGAGGTCCAGTAGCCCCTTTCTACCTTCATCTCCTCACAGACACTGAGGTCCAGTAGCCCCTTTCTGCCTTCATCTCCTCACAGACACGAGGTCCAGTAGCCCCTTTCTACCTTCATCTCCTCACAGACACGAGGTCCAGTAGCCCCTTTCTGCCTTCATCTCCGCACAGACACTGAGGTCCAGTCGCCCCTTTCTGCCTTCATCTCCGCACAGACACTGAGGTCCAGTCGCCTCTTTCTACCTTCATCTCCTCACAGACACTGAGGTCCAGTTGCCCCTTTCTGCCTTCATCTCCTCACAGACACTGAGGTCCAGTAGCCCCTTTCTGCCTTCATCTCCTCACAGACACGAGGTCCAGTAGCCCCTTTCTGCCTTCATCTCCTCACAGACACGAGGTCCAGTAGCCCCTTTCTGCCTTCATCTCCTCACAGACACTGAGGTCCAGTCGCCCCTTTCTGCCTTCATCTCCTCACAGACACGAGGTCCAGTAGCCCCTTTCTGCCTTCATCTCCTCACAGACACGAGGTCCAGTCGCCCCTTTCTGCCTTCATCTCCTCACAGACACGAGGTCCAGTAGCCCCTTTCTGCCTTCATCTCCTCACAGACACGAGGTCCAGTAGCCCCTTTCTGCCTTCATCTCCTCACAGACACGAGGTCCAGTAGCCCCTTTCTACCTTCATCTCCTCACAGACACGAGGTCCAGTAGCCCCTTTCTACCTTCATCTCCTCACAGACACGAGGTCCAGTAGCCCCTTTCTGCCTTCATCTCCTCACAGACACGAGGTCCAGTCGCCCCTTTCTGCCTTCATCTCCTCACAGACACGAGGTCCAGTCGCCCCTTTCTGCCTTCATCTCCTCACAGACACGAGGTCCAGTAGCCCCTTTCTGCCTTCATCTCCTCACAGACACGAGGTCCAGTAGCCCCTTTCTGCCTTCATCTCCTCACAGACACTGAGGTCCAGTCGCCCCTTTCTGCCTTCATCTCCTCACAGACACGAGGTCCAGTAGCCCCTTTCTGCCTTCATCTCCTCACAGACACTGAGGTCCAGTCGCCCCTTTCTGCCTTCATCTCCTCACAGACACGAGGTCCAGTAGCCCCTTTCTGCCTTCATCTCCTCACAGACACTGAGGTGCATTCGCCCCTTTCTACCTTCATCTCCTCACAGACACTGAGGTCCAGTAGCCCCTTTCTGCCTTCATCTCCTCACAGACACTGAGGTGCATTCGCCCCTTTCTGCCTTCATCTCCTCACAGACCCTGAGGTCCAGTAGCCCCTTTCTGCCTTCATTTCCTCACAGACACTGAGGTCCAGTCGCCCCTTTCTGCCTTCATCTCCTCACAGACACTGAGGTCCAGTTGCCCCTTTCTACCTTCATCTCCTCACAGACACTGAGGTCCAGTCGCCCCTTTCTACCTTCATCTCTTCACAGACACTGAGGTCCAGTTGCCCCTTTCTGCCTTCATCTCCTCACAGACACTGAGGTCCAGTCGCCCCTTTCTACCTTCATCTCCTCACAGACACTGAGGTCCAGTCGCCCCTTTCTACCTTCATCTCCTCATAGACACTGAGGTCCAGTCGCCCCTTTCTACCTTCATCTCCTCACAGACACTGAGGTCCAGTCGCCCCTTTCTACCTTCATCTCCTCACAGACACTGAGGTCCAGTCGCCCCTTTCTACCTTCATCTCCTCACAGACACCTAGGTTCAGTCGCCCCTTTCTACCTTCATCGCCTCACAGACACTGAGGTCCAGTCGCCCCTTTCTACCTTCATCTCCTCACAGACACTGAGGTCCAGTCGCCCCTTTCTATCTTCATCTCCTCACAGACACTGAGGTCCAGTCGCCCCTTTCTACCTTCATCGCCTCACAGACACTGAGGTCCAGTCGCCCCTTTCTATCTTCATCTCCTCACAGACACTGAGGTCCAGTCGCCCCATAGACACTGAGGTCCAGTCGCCCCTTTCTACTTTCATCTCCTCACAGACACTAAGATCCAGTCGCCCCTTTCTGCTTTCATCTCCTCATAGACACTGAGGTCCAATCGCCCCTTTCTGCCTTCATCTCCTCACAGACACTGTGGTCCAGTCGCCCCTTTCTACCTTCATCTCCTCACAGACACTGAGGTCCAGTCGCCCCTTTCTACCTTCATCTCCTCATAGACACTGAGGTCCAGTCGCCCCTTTCTACCTTCATCTCCTCACAGACACTGAGATCCAGTCGCCCCTTTCTGCTTTCATCTCCTCATAGACACTGAGGTCCAGTCGCCCCTTTCTGCCTTCATCTCCTCACAGACACTGAGGTCCAGTCGCCCCTTTCTACCTTCATCTCCTCACAGACACTGAGGTCCAGTCGCCCCTTTCTACCTTCATCTCCTCACAGACACTGAGGTCCAGTCGCCCCTTTCTACCTTCATCTCCTCACAGACACTGAGGTCCAGTCGCCCCTTTCTACCTTCATCTCCTCACAGACACTGAGGTCCAGTCGCCCCTTTCTACCTTCATCTCCTCACAGACACTGAGGTCCAGTCGCCCCTTTCTACCTTCATCGCCTCACAGACTCTGAGGTCCAGTCGCCCCTTTCTACCTTCATCGTCTCACAGACACTGAGGTCCAGTTGCCCCTTTCTACCTTTATCTCCTCACAGACACAGAGGTCCAGTCGCCCCTTTCTACCTTCACCTCCTCAGAGACCACGAGGTTAAGTTGCCCCTTTCTACCTTCATCTCCCCACAGACACTGAGGTCCAGTCGCCCCTTTCTGCCTTCGTTCGCTTTCTTAGAACAGTGGGTTCTGATACACCAATTCATGTTATATTTTTAAAACAGGAAGGTTATTTCGAGTTATATGCTTACAAAGTTACATATTTGCTTTGTGACCTATCAGAGAAATATGGAAATTGTAGTGGTTAGTGACTCTCCAGATGGTTCCACTGAGTGGAGTTAAGATAACATTCCAGTAACAGTGATAACTGTTGCCCATGGCTTGTTGTCTCATGGACGGCTGTAGGCTAGTTTTGAGATAGATGTACCAGGCAACAGTTACATCTACAGTAGTCCCTCTCTTCAGCGGACCCTCTGGCGAGGGGACAGTTTGTCAATGAACGGAATGTTCTGTTATGATAATGTCCCTCTGATGAGGGGACACCTCATGTACGCGGACAGCGGACAGGATATTTTGGTTATATGTCCCTCCTAAGACGGACGGTATTCATTAATTCAAAGATTTTTTGCCGAATTTGTTTAGAAAATGGCAGACATACAGCTTGGTGTGTGTCAGTGGTAACACCAAGTACACGTGTACCCGTAACACCAAGTACACGTGTACCCGTAACAACGAGCTTGTCTTCCTTGCTGTGATCCTTGTGTTTCTTCAAACTACTTAGAGTTCCTTTGATTACGGTCTGTAAACTTTAGGCAGAGTGAATGTAGAGGAAGGTATTGTTAATTTTGTGCTGTTATCAATCACTTTTGCCACCAGTCATGCCATGAAGGTCTCCCCCTTGGCTCCTCCTGCCCCAGTCAGGGCTTCAGCTTGGAGTCGCCTTTTCATCTTGTAAATTGCAATTAAGATTCACAAATACCATGTATAAAAGGTTCACCTCAATTGTTTTCAATGTAGCCCAACATTTTCCATGTAGCATTAAGCCTAAACTGAGGTGACACACTAAACAAGCATCATCAAATTATGCTGCGCTACGCCAAACGGCAAATATTACTAGTGCCCGGAAAAGATGAAACGGTGGAATGCATTATCAAGTGACGCACAATTTGTTCATTAATGAATCTTTCGAAATTGGATGAAAAATGAAGTGAGACAATTAACAATTGTACCCGTTATCGTTTTTAATATTTGTTTAACCTTCACGGTGTATGTAGCAACTGATTTAAATATTCAATTTATAATTTCTAGGTTGTTATTTTAGCTGGTAGGGGGCAGCCAAAATCATCAACTTGCGAATTATTTTAGCTACAGAATATCTAAATCGTTCGAGAATACCAATTTATAGAATGTTGTAACGGAGACGTTTTGTTCGACATTTTTTGTTGAATGCTGCCATACGCGCAGCAAATTCTACTGAAACGCTGAGCTGATACCGTTGCGTAGGCTAGTGGCAATGAGTGAGTGACCAGTGGGCAAACGCGGTTGAGGAAAATCTCAGATTGACAGAGGGAGTCGGGCGGACGGTGCCGGGCGGGCGATGTGACTTCATGACCAACTGTTTATTTTTTAATACATCACAGTAATAATACATGTATATATATATATAGTGCTTAATTTCTATCAATCAATGCGTTGACATATTGGCACATCTTTACCATATGTTGGTTGTATTGGTCTGAACTCTGGCACTATGATGTCTGTCCCTCCGTTGAGCGGACACCTGCCACGTCGGGACACTTATGCTTGGATACAGATGTGTCCACTGAAGAGAGGAACTACTGTACATTAATGTCATTGTTACTCACACTGGTAATGTAGAATAAATGCTCTACTTTTGCCACTTTGTGTTTGTCAGAAGTGGAGTATGAGACACTCCACCGGGTCCTCACAGTCCTGGGTCACGTCGCCAAGAACATCGACAAGTCTGCCTTGTTACAACTTGCAGGTTGGTCTCCATGCTTCTGAGATACTTGTCAGCTCAGTTGGTAGGATTTCATCTCCTTCAAATGTCACTGTGTTTATTAGTGATAATAGGGTTTTTTTCTTCAGATTTGTGGTGAAGAACATGTATATACAAGCATGTGTTTTGTTTTCTGGAGAAAAAATTGGATGGGATATTACTTTAAGTGGCATAATATACATCATTGTTGTAGCTGGTAAATGTGTGAAATTTACAGGATTGAAGTAACGTTATATTGCAGACAATCTGAAGAAGCGCCTGATGAAGTTTGATGCACCTCCTGAGTTGATCGCGGTCACAGTCCTTACACTTAACAAGGTACAACATTTCACCATGGACATATTGGTTTACTACATCATATAAACCTCTTAATAGTGACATTATATAAAGCTCCATAAATGTTTGCAGCGTTTGGTATAAAACTATTAACCGTGTATGTATTTTATGCATATTTTATAATTCCATTTGTACACGTTCAGCTATCAGAATTTTGTATTTACACTTCTCATTTGTAATTCCTTCTGTGAATAGCTTGTTTTATGCATAAGTTGATTGTAATGTGGATGCTACGAACATTTTAGGTGGTTAAAATTTAAATTCTGCAAGCATGTTTGAATTCAACAGTGAAAGTATTTCAGTGGTCACGTATGTTGGAATCTATACATACTGGGAGAAGGGGGCTGACGTCAGAAGACTTGGCTCATAGATCTGTAAGAGAAGAAGGGGGGCTGACATCAGAAGACTTGGCTCAGATCTGTAAGAGAAGAAGGGGACTGACGTCAGAAGACTTGGCTCATAGATCTGTAAGAGAAGAAGGGGGGCTGACGTCAGAAGACTTGGCTCATAGATCTGTAAAAGAAAAAGTTTTCTCAATGCCACCAAACATTTTAAAGCCTACTGGTTCCAATCTATGGTTGTAAAGTGTATTTTTACAAGATGTAGTCCGAGAATGCTAGTGTGTCGCAGCCTGTCGGATGGCGTGTGTACGTGAATGTCAATGTAGGTGTGTCGTGCCACCACTGAGGAGACAGGAGTGTCGCGGCGGGTGAGAAACGAGTGGTTTGGTGAGCTGTTGACAGAATGTGATGCCTACCTGTCACAGGTGATCCTCTGTGAAAACCCAGGTGAGTTGGGCACGTTCTTAGCATAATTCATCAGGGCGGAGTTCTAGTAGAGCAGATTTGGGCTCATTTTTAGGTCAGTCAGTCACGTTGCACGTTGCACGTTGCAAAACGAAACTGGCGTAATCAGCTGCATGGCATTTCTTGGTAAAACCGGTAATCGGCGGAATCAGCTCTGCAGCACAAACAGTTAAACATTTATGTATATTTTCAACACTAAATTTACTCGGCGAACAATAATCACTACTGCATACAGAGCTCATGGTAACAGCTGTTTTGAACTGGATACATATAAATATAACAGAAAATAAAAAAATGGCAATCATTTTTCAAGATGGCGGCCATTTTTCCATGTGATGAGCATTTTCTACTTATTGTTAGATAGTGAAGTCCGATTTGAGTACCCGGTAATCTTGGTGTCTGAATATGTTTACACACACACGGAAAGTAATTTTGTTGAGTTAAACCTTGTCTGACACCTCTTTTGAATAAGTTATGGTTGATATGGTGAAATTAATGAAGGATGACTGCCATTTGTTCTCTTGACTGGACATCTCATGCCAGAGCAGACGTGATTTGCGTGAATTTGTTTAGCTTGAGAACCAGTTGGCCTCTGCCTCACTTAGTGACAATGGCAAACTCCAGACATGTCAGAAGTCTCAGCTGTTGACAAAGGCAGATGCTGCCATCACAGGTGGTTTAGCACAGGTCAACACTGTACCACCACGTGCATTAAAGACTTGACGAGTGCGCCAAAGAAAATATCCTACACAAAGTCGTACTGCTCCTGAACATGTGGAATCATCTCCAATGGATGATAAAGTTTATTCCAGACGTACACAGGACAGTCATTGTGATGAATCAAATTTATCTGGTCCCAATGATACCCTAAACAAGCCAAACTGCTCAGATGTTCAACCACTCAAAATCGTCCTCCACAGCATTGTGGAGACTTATGTACAAGAACATATTATGTGCCAGCAGGAAAATGGTTTTGTTATTGTCAATATGCCCTACTAGTTTCCTGGAAGACTGTTGGTTGCCATGTTGACAAGAGGTTGACTAGCTCCCACCTTCGACAGCCAGTAGCTAGGTTGGTTAGTTGGCGTTACATAATTGATGTATCAAATACATCGAGGTTTGCCTACACACAGTCAAAATGTTGCGCATGACCTCCGTCAAGCTTTTCCATTGACACTAATGTTGATAACGATTATATACGTGAACTGCATTATTATTGCAGCACGACATATCATAAATCAAACATTACCGCATGCAGTTGTTACTTTAAAAACTGCCTTATGTTGTTTTTATAAAGAAACACTTGTTGCCAGAATTTCAAAAAAAATTACAACTAAATGCAAGGACGCACACCACGTGTACAGCATCCAATTTTTTGATGGCTTGACAGAGTTTTTTCTAAGCAGCAGGTCATGAGATGGATAGGTCAATTCTGGTCAAACCTGTCAGACAGAATGCATTCGACTTATGTTGGTCACAACTATTGTAGCTCTGACCTTTACGTCCCTGCCCTGTGGTTGTTTCAGTCGCACCCCTGGATGAGGAGCAGGTCGTGCGTCATCTGTTCACTCTGGGGGAGATAGCCCAGCTGTGCCCTGAACGCACCCCCAAGAGGGCCTTCATGCTCGTACAGAGTCTCATTGCTACCCCAACTATCACTGGTGACTGAGATGTTATTTGACAAGTCAGATAGATCTTGTGTCTTTATACCCCTGTTAAAGAGGCAACCTGGTAGTTAAGAGAAGGTAGCATAACACGTTAATATTTTTTATGTTCAAACTCAGCCGTCAAGAAATTTATGTTCAAACTCGGCTCATCATGAAATATAAATAGTTGCCACTAATTTTGGTAGATTCACTGATGAATGGTTCAGTGGCCACCCTACTTTTCAAAATGATATTTCATTAACGGGCATCATGCTGAAGACCACCCAAAAAAATGATGTTTGAATATTATGGCCATTTGAAATTTATGGATGCCTATAACGAAATATGATCAGTGGCAACACTGTGTTACAATCATGTGGTCATAAAATTGGTATACATATCATGTAGTTTCACAAGTCATTAAAGTTATGCAAAGAGATATTTACATCTTAATGTTATTAACACAAGATATTGTCATCTGTGTTGAAATTAAGTTAAACTGAAAAATCTTGTTTATCTCCCTCCCACTAGATGGTGCCTCCCAGTCATCACAGCCTGATTCGTTACAATCCTCACAATCGTCCCAAGGCGGCTTCTCTCAACGCGTCTACTCGCAGTTCAAAGGCTCACAAATGTCGGGGAAAATACGGGCACATGCCTTCCTTGCTCTTGGTAAGTGTGAATTTCTTGCACAAAGATGGATATATTTGAACCCTATCCTGATAAGTCTGTTTTCCTTTATTTGCCAAGTCTATCCTGGTGTGTCTGGTTTCCTTTATTTTGTAAGTATATCCTTATTTGTCTGTTTCCCTTTGTTCCCACAGTTTATATTTGATGGATCACATCATGTAGACAAGATGCAGGCTGAAGATAATAATTTTAAATTTATTTTGACAACAAAGTTCATTTGGAGTTGTTGGCATTTACATAAAGATATATATATTCAAACTTGCATATAAACATATTTCTGCCACAGCAGATGAGTTTTCATGTGCTATCTTCAATGTTAATGTTTTGTTTTTGGCAATATGGAACATGTATAATCCAACTATGCTGTATTTTCAGACATAACCAGCATTCTAGTATTGTGCAAACCCCTTTTTCAATGAGCACCATTAAAAAATTTAATGTTTCAACTGTTAAAACTCATCTCCGCATAGAAATAGTACTATATTTCATGTATGACCCTATCCTGATATCTGTGTATTTCCCAATTTCTAATTTTATGCCTTGGTTTTGTACATCATGTAATATAGTATCCTGGTGTAAAAAAATAAATGTGCCTAATATTTCACTGCAGGCAAGCTGTGTCTCCAGAATGAGGACCTGGCCAAGAAGTGTGTGCCAGCGATGGCGCGAGAACTGGAGACATCCACCGACCTGTGTGTGCGAAACAACGTCCTCATCATCCTCTGTGACCTCTGTGTCAGGTCAGTGACCTTGAAATAGATCTGCCCATGATATTTGACCCGAGACATTTTGCCCTAATTCTGCCCAAGATATGCAAAGATGATAGAAGACTTTGCTGTTAATTTATATTACTACAAAGAGTTTAAGATTAATTTCCCCTACAATCAGTTGTTCTCATTTACATCAACTTCAACTGGGTACCCCATTAACGAAAGAAAGGTATTTGATGCACTTGTCATTGGAAACAAATGATACAAATTTATATAGCTACAATGCCACCTTTGGTTCACAAAGATGGTTCTGCATTAGGATGAAGTCCGATTATTTGTTGACATCGGGCTTGACTTTTCCTGCAGGTACACATTGGTTGTGGACAGCTACGTGCCCAACATCGCGGCTTGTCTCAAGGACGAGTCAGTCCTCGTGAGGAAACATTGCCTCACAGTCCTCACGCGACTGCTCCAGGTAGTTTATCTCACAGCAGTAATGCACAAAATATGATTTTTTAGTCTCAGTGTTTTTTTACCAAATAGTTTTGGAGATTAGTAATAATAAACATCTTATTCCATATTCTCAGGAACTGGAGCTCAAAGGTGCAACAAACAAGAATTATTATCATAAATAGGGACGTGCAAAAGTATTAGAGTAAGGGGCAGCCAAAGGTTTAGGGGTGGGAATGCAGTTTTGAACACATGCCTCGATGAAAAGTAGCTATAGTTTCAGATGATTTTTTCCAGATATTAGGTGCAGTAACACATGTTGCGAACAACTGCTTTGATTTGTAAACACCCCCTGAATGTGGAGGAAGTCGCAACATACGAAAGTATGAATCTGACATTATGTTTCCCACCTCATAGACGTAGCCAATCCATATGATGTTTAATTCCTGGTCGTAGCAGGTCAAAGTGACATCTTTGTTTTAGGAGGACTTCCTCAAGTGGAAGGGTTCTCTTTTCTTCCGGTTTATCACGGCGCTTGTCGATGAAAACAAAGACATTCGAGAGTTTGGTGAGTGCTTGAAAGACAGGAAATTGTGGGAAATCTCATAGTCTGCTGCACACCGGATTAATGCTTAACAGTTTCATGGTTTTTTTAAATTTCTGTTTCTTGCTTTGTTCTTGCAGTTTGTGATATTTAAGATTTCATTAAATTAAATTCTTTCCTGTTGTTGCAGCCGACTTCTGTCTGATGCACTTGCTGAAGCAGAGACATCCTGCGATGTTCTTTCACCACTTCATTGAGTGCATCTTCCACTTCAGCACCTACGAGGGACACTCGGGTAAGTATGGTTGTCTCAAGTCATTGTTCTCTTTTCTGGAGGCCAGAATTTATATAGGTTTCTGTACGTTTTGTACACCGTTTGTACACCCATATGTATGTGTTCAGAAAAAATGAAGCAAGTTTACAATGATGTTTATGTTTTCAGTGCAAAAGAAACTTTACAAAAAATTATTGTCAAGACTTTAAGAGAGTGTATGTTATGTTTGTGCCTTTGGGTTTGCAGTGTACAACAAGTTCAGTCAGACGGAACGAGAGAAGAAACTGTTTTCTTTGAAGGGTCAAGCCAACACAGAGTGAGTTAAAAACTAATGTTATCTACTGATACTCCTGATGCTAGATAGTGATAGTTTGTTCTTTTTGCAATTTTCATCAACAGAATCGTATAAGGCTCGTGTTATAGATATGGTCATATGGTAAGTCATACACACGTCATCAGTAGTGGTTGGACTGCTGCCAAGGCCCAAAACATGAGGTAACTATGTAGAAATTAGCTGACTAATTGAATAAAACCTCATAAGACCATAACATTCTAAACACAATGTATACAGACTAGTCAGTAGAATGTTGCTATGATTGTTGGAAACATCTATAACTAGAATTATGTTGGTACTAAGGGTTGACAGTAATGGTTTCTGATTACTTGCAGAAAGAGATTACACATCTACAAAGTGCTCCTGGAGAACATGACAGATGAACAGAAGTTCCAACTGACAGGCAAACTCTGCACTGAGGTACGCAAACTATATAGATCCCTTTAGACTATCAAACAGAAGTTCCAACTGACAGGCAAATTCTGCACTGAGGTACACAAACTATATGGACCCCCTTTAGACTATCAAA
Source organism: Paraescarpia echinospica (assembly GCA_020002185.1). Classification (NCBI taxonomy): domain Eukaryota; kingdom Metazoa; phylum Annelida; class Polychaeta; order Sabellida; family Siboglinidae; genus Paraescarpia; species Paraescarpia echinospica. The sequence goes on from CM034536.1 coordinate 30,230,459, forward strand.
CACAAGTTCCAACTGACAGGCAAACTCTGAACTGAGGTACACAAACTATTTGGACCCCCTTTAGACTATCAAACAGAAGTTCCAACTGACAGGCAAACTCTGCACTGAGGTACACAAACTACATAGACCCCTTTAGGCTATCAAACAGAAGTTCCAACTGACAGGCAAACTCTGCACTGAGGTACGCAAACTATATATACCCTTTTAGACTATCAAACAGAAGTTCCAACTGACAGGCAAACTCTGCACTGGGGTACACAAATAATATAGACCCCTTTAGACTATCAAACAGAAGTTCCAACTGACAGGCAAACTCTGCACTGAGGTACACAAACTATATAGACCCCTTTAGACTATCAAACAGAAGTTCCAACTGACAGGTAAACTCTGCACTGAGGTACACAAACTATATGGACCCCTTTAGACTATTAAACAGAAGTTCCAACTGACAGGCACACTCTGCACTGAGGTACGCAAACTATATAGACCCTTTTAGACTATCAAACAGAAGTTCCAACTGACAGGCAAACTCTGCACTGGGGTACACAAACTATATAGACCCCTTTAGACTATCAAACAGAAGTTCCAACTGACAGGCAAACTCGCACTGAGGTACACAAACTATATAGACCCCTTTAGACTATTAAACAGAAGTTCCAACTGTCAGGCAAACTCTGCACTGATGTACACAAACTATATGGACCCCCTTTAGACTATCAAACAGAAGTTCCAACTGACAGGCAAACTCTGCACTGAGGTACACAAACTATATGTACCGCCTTTAGACTATCAAACAGAAGTTCCAACTGACAGGCAAACTCTGCACTGGGATACACAAACTATATAGACCCCTTTAGACTATCAAACAGAAGTTCCAACTGACAGGCAAACTTTGCACTGAGGTACACAAACTATATGGACCCCCTTTAGACTATCAAACAGAAGTTCCAACTGACAGGCAAACTCTGCACTGAGGTACACAATCTATATTGACCCTCTTTAGATTATTAAACAGAAGTTCCAACTGACAGGCAAACTCTGCACTGAGGTACGCAAACTATATAGACCCCTTTAGACTATCAAACAGAAGTTCCAACTGACAGGCAAACTCTGCACTGAGGTACGCAAACTATATAGACCCTTTTAAACTATCAAACAGAAGTTCCAACTGACAGGCAAACTCTGCACTGGGGTGCACAAACTGTATAGACCCCTTTAGACTATCAAATAGAAGTTCTAACTGACAGGCAAATTCGCACTGAGGTACGAAAACTATATGTACCCCTTTAGACATCAAACAGAAGTTCCAACTGACAGGCAAACTCTGCACTGAGGTACACAAACTATATAGACCCCTTTAGACTATCAAACAGAAGTTCCAACTGACAGGTAAACTCTGCACTGAGGTACACAAACTATATGGACCCCCTTTAGACTATCAAACAGAAGTTCCAACTGACAGACACACTCTGCACTGAGGTACACAAACTATATAGACCCTTTTAGACTATCAAACAGAAGTTCCAACTGACAGGCAAACTCTGCACTGGGGTACACAAACTATATAGACCCCTTTAGACTATCAAACAGAAGTTCCAACTGTCAGGCAAACTCTGCACTGAGGTACACAAACTATATGGACCCCCTTTAGACTATCAAACAGAAGTTCCAACTGACAGGCAAACTCTGCACTGAGGTACGCAAACTATATAGACCCTTTTAAACTATCAAACAGAAGTTCCAACTGACAGGCAAACTCTGCACTGGGGTACACAAACTGTATAGACCCCTTTAGACTATCAAATAGAAGTTCCAACTGACAGGCAAACTCGCACCGAGGTACACAAACTATATAGACCCCTTTAGACTATCAAACAGAAGTTCCAACTGACAGGCAAATTCGCACTGAGGTACGAAAACTATATGTACCCCTTTAGACTATCAAACAGAAGTTCCAACTCGCTGGCAAACTCTGCACTGAGGTACACAAACTAAATAGACAACTGTTCTGTTGTACATTTGAAGATTTCTTTGCCTGTAAACATTGGACAGACATTACACATTTATAGACAACTACACATAGGTTAGTATGACTGATTAATGTTCAAGTTGGACGAAATGAAATAACACAATTTTCTTAGTACACAACTAGAAATTTTCGACTCACAATCGTTGAAACGTCGATTGTGAGGCGAAAATGTCTAGTTGTGTACTAAGAAACTTGTGTTATGACATTGTTGTTGTTTACATATAGAACAGTTATTTCTCAGTTATTATTGAAGGCTCTGTAATAATACAAAAGTAGTTGTAATGACGTATGTGAGATATATATATATTGTTTGACTATTTTCTTTTTATTATATAACTACAATCTCAAATAAGTATTATCAATGTTATACATGTATAGTATGTTCAGACAATGTACTCACATTACCTGTAATATGGGTCAAAATAAAGTTATATTGTGTGTTTCCCAGGTTTTAGCTGCAATAGTGGATGAAGTGATACCACTGGATGCTGACACAAGTACCATCCTACAAGACACTCTCTCCATCCTCGCATCCAAGGTATCAGTCATCTGCTGTCTGATACAAATAAAGGCATCTTTGTGTCTTACTCTTTTAATTAAATAACATCTTAGAAATCACAGGTGCAAATCTGTTAAATGTTAGTAAGATTTGACAAGATAAATTGGTTAAGATTGCCGTCCAACATGACACTACAGTATCTGAGTGTCAAAATTCTTCAGAATAATAGGACATGTGGTTTTGTTTGGATATATAACAAGAGGATTATAAAATTTGCTTCATGTAAATAACAAATATGACATTTTTAATCAGCCCGATTGCTCAAGTTCATCTGGCTGTATAAATGAGCACCTTAAATAATCAATGAAAGATTTATATGGTGGACCAGATACAGTGTTGTTTGAGAACTGAACTGCTAATTAAAGCTGTATATTAGCTCTTTGTATCACACAGCTTAGTACAGTAAAACTTGGCTGACTATGGATGTCCGCTGTTAGTGGTTGTTATGCTTTTTTGTAGGAAATCCGACTGTCTTCGATGCAGTCCAAGGCACAGAATGATGATATTGCTGATGAACAAGATATGGCGGCCGCTGTGTTGAATGCTGCTAAGAAAACCATCATCAGTAAGGTGCGTGCCTGCACTGCCTTCACCTCCACCCTCCTTCACACCCCCATCACTTCAAGATCAAACATATTGGTCAAACACACTCATATGACATTGGGAATTAGTGTAGAAAACAAAACAAGGATATATCATCTATGATAAGTGATACACCATTACCAGCTGAGTAAGTGAACAACTTATAAAATGTAAGTACCGGGGTATATGTGTGCATGTATGAATGTATACATACATGAATGCTTGCGTGGATGTATGTATGATGATATGTAATATTTGACTCTGTTTCTCTTTGCAGGTGTTGAAAGTGAACTTGATAGAGAACATTATTCCGACCATCATGTCTCTCAAACATATCGTAAGTACCTACTTTCACTTGTTAATTCATATTTTGCAGTCTCAGTAATCCATAGACAAACAAATTACTGTTAAGTAATTGTTTCTACATTTGGATGTTCTGGAAAATTGTATTGTGGTACAGCGTGTGCGTAATGTGTTGCGGTTTGTTGTATGTACTACAGCTGATGACACTAATAAGTGACAATGTTCATATTTCTTATAAGGTTGATAGTTAAATATATTACAAATTTATTACACACCAATAAAATAAATAAAGCTTGACTGAAGATGAATCCAGACTTTTAACATACTACACTTCTGGAACTACATGGTCAGGTAACTGTTGAACTTTATTACTTTTCTGGTTGACATTGTGAATATGTAAGACTTTCTCGTGTCAGTTGGAGAGCCGCCACTCACCAGTGCTCAAAGACCTGATGTTGTACCTGAGAGACCTGATGAAAGAACACAAGAACGAGATTAAAGGTTAGGTTTGACACAAACGTCTAGTTTCATTACTTTATGTGCGATAGATGTGACCTTGATGTCTTTGAGAGGGAGTTTTTCCGTTTGTTTTTGTCATAAAATCATGTTATACAGTGTAAACCATGTCTACTATAATATACTGACCGCTGAAATGTGTTTTTTGTTGTTGAAGTTAAAACAGTTTGTTTAAATGGCAACACGCTGCAGTTGATAGCATAGTTTTAAGGTCTGAAGCCGTGATGACAGCGTATTAACATTAGAAGCCCTGCCCCTGTCAGATAACAGCCTTCCTTGGAATTATCCAAGCCTGCTATTTGGGGATTTGTGTGAAAGCTCAGTGATTTTTTTAAACACTGAACTGTTGAATTATTATGCATGAAGTTATGCTTCATTAAAATATATCTGAGCAGTCGGTCTGTTAGAATACAAATAGTTTATACTAAACTATACTATATGTTATAATAAAAACAAACGGAAACCTCCATGTTATATTTGCAAAGGTTGAAATCGTGCCTCTACATGTTCACATTTTGTGCCCCCTAAAAATCACATCTTTGTTATTTGTGTGTACCAATATATATACGAACCATCAATAAACTTCATCAAGCATACATACTTGTTGGCTGTAAGTGATAACATTCCAATTTGAAGACACGTCTGTACTGGAACGTTTTTGCCTGCAGATATTCTGGTGTCCAACAAACAGTTGGCAGCTGAAATAGAGTTTGACTTGAGGAAGTTTGAAGAGGAACAACATAGGCAGGAGCAACCTCTTGAGGTCGCGAGGAGGTCATCCATGGTACAGTCGTCTATTTATTATTGACTTTACTTTAAAAATAAGACAATTTGAGCAATATCTAGTGTGATATGTTTTGCTGATTTGATGTACTGAATGTGTTATTTCGCTGATCCAGCTGTTACACGATGTTATAGATGGTTTTTATATTATTTTAAATAGCTGGTCCGACGTGATTGAAATTAGACAGTTTAGTTGTTGATTGTGCAGCTAATGCTGAGTATCAAATCAGGCTTCAGCAATAACCGCGGTGCTAGTCAGGCCCATGCCATGTAACCTTCATGACAACAGGTTATCACTTTTGATATGTAAGCCATGAACCTCCATGGACAACAGGGCATAATTCAGGATAATAAATCCATTAAACAATCCAGCCTTGAGGGGTTGACTCGGGAATTAAAGTGACACGGCCTGTAAGAATTTTAAAACCATCTTAGTTGATAACTGAAACTGATATGAATCTCTTCAAATGCATCATAATACAACTATTAGTAATGATCTGTGGTGACTACAGATGTTTAGTTGTTTCTTGATTTGACAGAATTCTCCTGTGGGGTCACCTCGTGTCCTTGGTTCACCCCGAGTCCCGGTGACAGTGACCCCGGCACGAGAGAAGACTCCCCAGCATGCGTCTGTAGGACAAAGGGTGAACAACCCGCCCTCCACCCCAGCCATAGGGAGGGTGATCGCCACTGGCACCCCAGCCAGGTAAACATATGTAGATATTCTAAGCTTTTTTTGTGGCCGCAATATGTCAGAATATTTAGGGTCACCTACAAATTACGCACTTATAGAATCATGGAAAAATTACCCCCGTTACACACACTATGATCTAGATGCGATCCCCTCTACATGGCACACATCAAGTATGATTCCTTTGTATGACCACGTTGCATACATTAACGTAGACTTCCTTCATGCATCTTTCCACAACATACACAATCACTATTTTAATTTCCAATGCATTGTGGCCACACCAATAGCATATCATGTACATAATTTGTAGATGGTACCTTAGCATACATATTACTATTTATGTTTTATTTGCTGTGTTCTGTAACTTCTGTTATTGCTCTCCGTCCAGTATTCTTCCTAAGTAAACCTGGTCCCTCCTGGGTGTGACAGGCCATGAACCATTACAAGATAATGAGTTCATAAGACAATCCATCATTATGGGTAGCCACTACTCGAAAACGCTCATATAACCAATATACCATATCTCTGTTAATACTGAACATATCATAACCAGATTTGGAGCACCGATTAGAAAAATGAATGGTATATGATGTGTGAAATATGGGCACGTTTGGTTGTGTATTACCATGGCAATGGACGTTTCAAGTGAGATGGATTTTCACATCCTTGACAATTATTCTGAGCTAACAACTGTATGTGTGATCATGCAACTGTCAAGAATCATTAGCTAGAATACTCCTTTATGCAATAACCAACACAAGCCCAATGTAGTTTGAGAATTGAAATTGGCCAAAGGATGACGTTTTTATTGGAAAGTGGATTGCTTCTAATGCAGCCACTTTTGGGCATGAAGATAGTAGGAATGTGATGTCTAACATGCAAACCAGATGGGAAACTGAACCCTTGTACAGCCCTATCAAAGTTTATCAGGCACACATTCCTACAACATGACGACAATATACAGACATACATTATTTGTCGCTATAGAGGTATAAAACCACTACGAATATAAACGTAAGCAAACAATACAAACATTCCACCACCAATAGACACATGCAATTACAAAAAGGTGGGGCCATTCCGCCTATCCTGTATAAACATAAGGAAAAATATATACCGTTTGTAAAACAAAAAGCCTGTCGACGCACCAAAACCCAACACATTCAAGAATTGGGGATATGCCCCTGTGTTCATTCCGAAATCTGGGAAAGCGTTGCGACATTTTCCAACTTCTTTTTCTACCAACGGTGTACAATAGTTGTTTAACTAAACATACCTAGGCAAAAAGGTGGGGAGGAGGGCGGATTTAGAAGTATCAGGATATACACGACATGACACACAGATACCTAACGCGGAAGTGGCGGCTTAACCGCTAATCCAAATCGTAGGCTGGGGCCTAATCCTGACATGTCGTGATTGGCTGAAGGCGCTGGGCAGTTTTATTAAGCCAAACATCTGGAAGTAATTATCGCCTCAGCCAGTTACCTCAATACCTGCACTAGGCCTGTCCTGGCCATTGCATAAATTACAGTAGGCTCTGTGTTCATACATTCATTTATGCAATAACCAACACAAGCCCAATGTAGTTTGAGAATTGAAATTGGCCAAAGGATGACGTTTTTATTGGAAAGTGGATTGCTTCTAATGCAGCCACTTTTGGGCATGAAGATAGTAGGAATGTGATGTCTAACATGCAAACCAGATGGGAAACTGAACCCTTGTACAGCCCTATCAAAGTTTATCAGGCACACATTCCTACAACATGACGACAATATACAGACATACATTATTTGTCGCTATAGAGGTATAAAACCACTACGAATATAAACCTAAGCAAACAATACAAACATTCCACCACCAATAGACACATGCAATTACAAAAAGGTGGGGCCATTCCGCCACAAGGTCACCAAGAGGAACCTGTGACCACCCCACCGTATGAAACACATCAAACCTTCGACCCAAGATACTTATGCAAGTCGGATATACCTCCTAAAAACATCCGATGTGCACCTGCCTGCTTCCCTGATTCGTGCGTCAGATTTCCATCACAAAGCTGCTGCCGTAGCTGCACCAATGCGAAGACTGTGACCTTTAAATGAACTAGTTTGGTAGCCACAAAAACTGAGGAGCCGTTTAAGGGACACGTCAAATTCACACCGCAGCATAGGCGAACCACCCGTGTACACAAACAGGATACCCTGTACTGGGCCCCTGGCATGAATCAATTCCCTTACCACCGCTGCTTGGTGGATGACAGAACCTTGTAAGCATTCAGCCCTTACCTGCAGAGATTGTGGGCCTTGTCGTGCACTATGCTTAAAACGACCAAGGGACACTGTAATAAGGTCACCAGATAGCATATCATCTCCTAAATGTAAACTGCTTTGCACACTGCGCCTTGCCCTCAGTACCATTTCTCTTATTCGCAGGTATGCTCTAAATGCAAGGACCATCACGGCCCGTAGCATAGTACATTAGTACTGTACAGAGAACACAGTTGAGAGAGCTTGTACTAAGCGAGTGAGGATAGGAAGTGTGACAGGCAGGCGGACATCACGCAAAGACCCAACATTTCGTGCAATAACTTGTGCACAATCAAACTACTAATTGGATCAGGAAACCCATTAATCTTGTGAAAATATGCCACTGCTGAAACGATAGAAACGATAGATGCTGGGGCTAACCATCCAGCATGCATGTGTGCCGCAAAAAACATAATCATTTCCACCGAGATTGGCAGATAAGGATACATGCTCAGTGACTGAAAAAAACAAAAAACAAACACTACCAACTTACCCATGCCCGCTCATAACAAGACTTAAATATTCCCCATAGCTGACTGGGGAGACACAAAAGCTGAGGAGCCGTTTAAAGGACACGTCGAATTCACTCCGCAGCATAAACAAACCATCCTGGTACGCAAACAGGATACCCTGTACTGGGCCCCTGGCATGAATCAATTCCCTTAACACTGCTGCTTAGGAAATGACAGAACCGTATAAACATTCACCCCTCTCTTGCAGAGAGTATGGGTCTTGTTGTGCGCTGTGTTTAAAAACAACCAAAGGATACTCTCCTAAATACGAACTTCCTTTGAATTCAACACCAGGGAGCAGCTTCTGGTGTGTGTGTTAGGAATGTGTTGAAGCAATTATTAGCCTCTCCAATGGTGTTTCCCAACAATTAGTAACCGGCTTGCTAATTATGCATTGTTTCACTGAGCAAATATGCGCTGAAGCTATCAAATGATTAACACGCTGATCATTTCCTGTTATGTAAATACCGGTTCAGTAATTGTGTGTACATTGTGTACACATCCCTTGCTGTTACCACATACACAGTTGTACATTGTGTACACACCCCTTTCTGTTATCACATACACAGTTGTACATTGTGTACACATCCCTTGCTGTTACTACATACACGGTTGGAATAACGTGCAAACAAACCCAAGGTTTGGACATGTGCATCAATAGGTATAATATTGCAGCAATAGGTATAATAAAAGGGGGTAATTAAACTATTATCGATTACTTTCAGATCTATTACTATTACTTTTGATAAAAGCTCATCTATTACTATGACATGAGAAACGATCTATTACCTATTAAAATCACTATTACCTATACTGTTACACAATGTCTGATCATAGGTCCTGCGTTGCATAGCTAAAGTCCTCTACCTGTAACATCAAATATGTTGTATGTACCCTTGGTTAAGGCGTCGCATTGGTGCTGCCCCAACTCCAGTCAAGTGTCTGTTGCTGGACTGAAACCACGTGCAACTGCCATAAGTGTAGCAGGATGGATTGCTGGTACAAAAGCATGTGTCCTGTGCAGCAGCTTCTCAAAAGATGCCATACTGTGTTAGATAACCTGCTCCAATAAATGTCAATTGCATCCCTGCATTCGACTAATTGTCCACCACTACCTGGAGTCTGAGAGTACTGTCATGGCTCCTGTGTCGAGCATTCACTGGCGTTGATGGAGGAGTTCTCGTTGTCGCAGCAGCGATCTGCCAATGTCCCTACCAGGCAGCCAAACATGTCCAAGTGTATACTGTCGAGGGTAACCGATCCTGCCTCTGACTCGGATGTTGGCTGACTCAAGGATGAATTTCAGGAGAAATTCTACAATAATAGATGCACAACAGGACAGTACTGGAACTACAGAGAAAATCACTCCCACCGTCATGCACAATAATCAACAATCTTGTACTGGTCACATTTGTCAAGCATATTAAGCATGTCTGAAAACCCAGAAACTTGACCATGACGCTAACTAAACGCATGGCAGTAAGAAATGTGTGTCTTGGCATATGTGGGTGTTGTTAATGTTGGTATCTGTACTATCTGTACAACATGATATTTTATAATTGCATGTTTATGTTTGTAACTGTATGTGCTGCACAGACAGAAACACAAGCGCTGAGTGAGGATCACTAAAGCATTCTTTATCTTTAATCATAATATTTCACATGCCTCCAGAAACACATGGCGATAATCATAATATTTCACATGCCTAAAGCAACACATGGCGGAAATCATATTATTTCACATGCCTCTAGCAACGCATAACAGTAATCTTATTATTTCACATGCCTCCAGCAAAGCATGGCGGTAATTATATTATTTCACATGCTTCCAGTAATGCATGGCGGTAATCATATTATGACACATGCCTCCAGCAGAGCATGGCGGTAATCATATTATGACACATGCCTCCAGGAAAGCATGGCGGTAATCATATTATTTCACATGCCTCCAGCAACGCATGGCGGGAATCATATTATTTCACGTGCCTCCAGTAATGCATGGCGGTAAACACATTACTTCACATGCCTCCAATAATGCATGACGGTAACCTTTGTGCAATAAGGTGGTTTTGGGCAAGGATATCTGACTTCAGTGACTTGTTCAGGTTTGAGCATTTTTCAAGACGTCATGAAAAAAGCTCAAACCTAAAGTCCCATCTCACAACAGTCATTGCAGTCAAACTTCCTTGCCCAAAATCACCTTATTGCACAAAGGAGTATTCTAGCTAATGATTCTTGACCACTGCATGATTACACATACGATTGTTATCTCAGAATAATTTTCAAGGATGCATGCCCCTCTATCACACTAGAAATGTTGATTGTCATGGCACTGCACAAGCAAATGAGCCTACATTGTACATATCATGTACTATTCATTTAACTAATTAGTACTCCAAATTTGGCTAAGATATGTTCAGTACTAACAGATATAGCCTATGGCTGTTTTCGGGTAGTGGCTACCCTTAAACAAGACAATGAGTTCATAAGACAAACCATCATTAAACAAGACAATGAGCTCATAAGACAATCCATAATTAAATAAGACAATGTGCTCATAAGACAATCCATCATTAAACAAGACAATGAGCTCATAAGACAATCCATCATTAAATAAGACAATGTGCTCATAAGACAATCCATCATTAAACAAGACAATGAGCTCATAAGACAATCCATCATTAAATAAGACAATGAGCTCATAAGACAATCCATCATTAAACAAGACAATGAGCTCATAAGACAATCCATTATTAAACAAGATAATGGGCTCATAAGACAATCCGTTATTAAACAGAATCTGTTGCTTTTCAAAATGCAAAAATCCTCCGCTGTATCACCAATGACACTATTTCCAGGACACACCAGCTTATGAACTCATGAGAATGTCGGGCAAACAGTCCCCAGGTAATTTCCCTTTACCTCATTTATTGAGTCTGTGTTGTCATCTAGAGGGACACCCATGTTGACGGTTGCCATCATGAACTCTGCCAGGAAAGCGATGGAGAAGGCGCGGAGACTGTCGGCTCAGACGGGCCAGTCCCCAGTGTCTGGGAACAGGAGGGTGGTCTCATGGGAGAAGGAGAACACCCCAACCCAGCAGAAGGTGGGAAAATGTAGGAGAATGGGGTGGGCATTGAGCTGGAAGTGTTACTGTCATTGTCATGCTCTCATTCCAGCCATTCTCTGTGGCTTGTCACCCATTTGAAATGGTTCAATTAATTAATCAACAACCAGACTGTTTGATTGGAATTAATCTGATATTAAAGATGTTATGATTAGATAAATTGATATTCTATTTTGGTGGGGTTGACTGATGTGCTTGGATAGTAGTGTACTGTGCATTAAATCTACTGTTATTACAATAGTAATGCATTGTTTTAATAATCTTGTATAGCAATACTGCTTGTGTTTATGTGTCAAAATGTGGGCTCTGTCAGCCTGAGGTAGAGGAGACTAGTATTGGGCTCATTTATAGGCCTGGCCTTGGGGTGTGGAGCTCACGTTTCTCTGTTAAACATACACGCCCGTACGCTGTATTCAAATATTCGTTATCTTATTGTTGTAGACTCCAAAGCAGAATCGTAGAACCCGGAGTGAAAGAAGAGCTATTAGCACGCCTGGTAAGTATAACAAATTTATAATCAAATAAGTACACCCAGAGCAAGACATTTGAACTTCACTGTGCGTCACTTTACTTTTAGAATATTTACACATGGAAAGAATTTCACAAGTGTACTCTGTTGGACATTGAGTTGACTTAACTTTAACTGATATTTGTTCAAGATGTGTCAAAGAAATTGGTGGCTGACCATCATGACATTTAGTTTCAATTCTTTCATAATTAATTATGATTTTAGAATCATACTGTGTGGACACAATGCTACATTTTGTGATTAATTACACATTGATGCTTTTGCCTCTCAAATTGCCACCCTCATGAGAGACAACTCCCTAACAAGGCCAATTTGTCTGGCTGAAGTTGTCACCTCTTGTTGATTAATCTACACTTTCTTAGATTGCCTAAATATATCTGCAGAAATACTGATTAAAGGAACAACAATTAAGAATAACAGAATTGATTTACAATTAAGTTACGCACATAATTATACTATCAATTAATTATCTGTAATAATGAACATGTTTATTTTTTTAATTACTTTTCTGGTAGTATTAAACATTTCAATCATAATGTTAAAGCACTTTGTAAATGTTTCTACTCTCTTCCGTTCTTTCTCGAACATTGTCCACAGCTGTAATGTATTACAATCTGCATGTGTTTTTGTTTACAGCTCACTTTTCCATGGCGAACATCACATTCCAGCAGGGGGATCAGAACATGAGTGTGATACCACCCTCCCCTATCCCTTCCTCCCTCCCACTCCGACTCTACAGTCACAACGCAAGCACCAGCAGTGGTAAGTATCCCCACCCCCGGGTAACACTCCATTCTCAGGAAGTTACGTAACGTCCCCATCCTCAGTGAGTTAGGTGACACCCCCAGTCTCAGGGAGTTCGGTGACATCCCCATTCTCAGGGAGTCAGGTAATACTCCATTCTCAGAGAATCAGATGACATGCCATCTTCAGGGAGTAAGGTGATATCCCATCTTCAGGAAGTCTGATTACAATCGAAGGGCTGATTAACACATTTAATAAATCTAAACAAAAAGTGTAAAACATTACAATTATTGTAAATCTATATGAAATTTTTAATTACCTCAGGTCATTGGAATCAGGGAAAATTACACATTCACCTCATTAGTCTAATTTAAAATAGTTTAAATATTTCTTATATATGCTGCTGATGGTCTTGTATTTGTGTATTATAATTTAGCTATATAATATGTCAACTAAACCAATTTGAATGGCAATGATGTCTGAGCGTCCTCTGTCTTATAAGTGGTGTATCTTGGGAAGTTGTGATTCTGTAGTGAAGTGGGATACATCAAGATGCCCGTGTGTTTGTAGACGTCATCGGTCGCAATCGGACGGTGTCGAGAGATCTTGACACAGAGGATGAGGCAGAGAGAACGCCTGTCGACATCATCTGTATGCTCTCTCCCGATCGCCCGTAAGTTTGTGTATAAAATTGTATATCTGGTTTTGTTCCGTTTCTGGTGTGAGACACTTGCAGTTGTACCCTCCTCCCAGGTTAGAGATTAAATCTCCCAGGTTTGAGGCTCCCATCAATTTTTTTAAATCCTGTTTTTGGACTAGTGTAATGTTTAAAAAATATATTTGCCATTTTATTTTTATCTTTTCAATTTGTTATTTTGATTGGTCAATAATAATATCATGTTTAATCTATAAGCAACAAAAATATTATTTATTTGCACCATAGCTGGTGGTATAGTCCTGCCCTTGATGGTGTAAGAGGTATGATATATCGCATGATAATCTGCACCAGTAAGGGATGGAATTATTTTAGTTGCTTTAATTTATTCAATATGAAAATATAACTTATAAAAATGTCTCATGCAGTTGTTTAAATGTATGAATGCGATATTGAATAAGAGTTTTATGCATTATGTGACCATGTAAATTGATGTAAATTAAATACTGGTATAATCATTGATCATTTCAACTTTGTAGAACACCAAAGCCAAGAACTTGGAACATCAAAAGTACAAAAACGCTGGATAAAAGCTGTTCATCCAAGAAATCAGAAGACAGGAAGCCTAGTTTAGGCACTCGCCGTTCTGGTCGGATACGATCCCAGGCAATGGATCAAAGTGGGAAATGAAAGGTTCCCTACAGCTCCATTGATGGATGAAATTCACAATTTATATAATCCTAGTGATTCATAGATTGCATTACGCTTTGGTATAAATGATACAGTAATGCATGCACGTGGTAGAATAGTGCCTCTGCACATGGGTGATGACTAAATTATGTTAGGCTGTTATTTATAAAAATAATAATAAATAAATATACTTATATAGCGCCAACTCTAGTTAGAAACTATTCAAGGCGCTTTACATGTAAAATAGTAATAAATCCAAAAAGTTATTAATTAAATAAAAAAATGATATGTAAACAAAAGATAATTGATAAAAGCTTAATGCCAAGTCTAAAAGTCACAATTGCAGTTAAAATATTGATTAAAAGAGAGTGTTTAAAAGTGCTCTTAAAAGTGTCAGTGTTCATTACATGCATTGAAAACAAGTAGATCACTCTGCAGATCCGGGACTGTTGCGGCTGCTGGAGTTAAAATATCGATTAAAATAGAGTGTTTTTAATGCGCTTTTAAAAGCTGCTTCATTGTTTAGTTCACGCATTGATGTGGGTAAATCGTTCCAGAGGTCCGGAGCTGCTGCCATAAAACTCGCGTCTCCGACTTTGCATCTTGTTCGCGGTCTCGCAAGTTGACGATTTCCCGTTGACCGAAGGGACCTGGTGGGCACATAGAGGCAGACAAACTCGCTCAGGTACACAGGCCCACACTTGTTGACAGCTCTGTGCACGAATACCAGGACCTTGAAACGAACGCGTTCTCGTACCGGCAGCCAATGTAGGTCTTGGAGCACTGGCGTGATGCTTGCGTATTTGGGCACTCGCACGATCATTCTGGCTGCAGAGTTTTGGACACGCTGTAACCGTACAAAGTTCTTGTCCATGGTGCCGTACAGGAGGGAGTTGCAATAATCGAGCCTTGATGTCACTAATGCGTTGACTACTCTCTCCCTCGTCTGTCTTGGCAGGAACTTGTTGATTTGGCTGATGTGATGTAGGTGGAAATAGCAGGACCGGATAATCGCTGATGTGTTGGCAGACATGTCCATATAACAGTCTAAGACGGCACCAAGGTCTTTAATCTGATGCACAGCTCGGATGAGAGAACCACCAACATTGATGCTGAGATCGTTTACTAACTTCTTTGCAGAAACTGGGACAATCGGAAGGAACTCGGTTTTCTGGTCGTTCAGTTTGAGGTAATTAGAGGTCAGCCACTCCCGAATCTCCATGACGCAGGCTTCAAGACGATGTAGGGCCTCGAGTAGTGCCGTAGGATTAAGCGCAAACGCACGCATCAGCTGCATGTCATCAGCATAATGATGAAACGTTACACCGTGCCTTCTGATGACATCGCCAACTGGTTGGATATACAGAGAGAACAGTATAGGCCCGAGGACGGATCCCTGCGGCACTCCTGTTTTAAGAATGTGATGTTCAGATGCACTCTGGCCAATTACAACACGCTGCTTGCGGTCTTGCAGATATGATTCCATCCACTGGAGGGCGTAACCTTGAATACCGTAGCACTTGCTGAGCCGATTGAGTAGAGTAGTGTGGTCAATCGTGTCAAAAGCTGAACTCAGGTCAAGAAGCACGAGCAGGGTGCCTTCTTTACGATCCAATGCCACCCGGACATCACTGCAGACTTTCAACAATGCGGTTTCTGTAGAGTGAAGCTTTTTATATGCCGACTGAAAAGGTTCATTCATATCTTGTGAGTCAAGATGATCAGACAATCGCTTTGCTACTATCTTCTCAATAACCTTGGACAGATGAGACAGACTGCTAACAGGTCTGTAGTTGTGTAGCACCAGAGATGGCTTCTTCAATAATGGATGAACACGAGCCTCCTTTAAGGACGCTGGCACTGTTCCTTCTTCAAATGACTTGTTGGTAATGGCGGTAATAACTGGTACCAATGATGACAGGCACTGCTGAATTTGTTTGCCTGGCAGAGGATTGAGTTGACAGCTCTTTGTTAATCCAGACACAATCTTGTGTATTTCGTCTTCCGATGTTGGCACGAGCAAAACGAGAGGTTCATTGAAACATGCCTTCTCTCTTACTGGTGTGTTTGAGCGGTACATCGTTTCTAACTCTGCTCGAATCTGTTGCACTTTGTTAGTGAAGTGTTGCGCGAACTTACTGCAACCATCATCAGTGGATTCAAAGTCCGGATAAATGTTCTTCTGCCGGAACATCGATTTGTTGTCAGCTCTCTGCAGAGTGTCTTGATAGTAGTTACTCTTAGCCTTAGCTATGCAAACTGTCGAAGCATTGCGGACTTCGACATAGAGCTGCCGGTGAACTTCGAGTTTGGTCGTCCTCCAACGATGTTCACACTGGCGTCTCTTCTCTCTAGCCTCCTTCACCTTTCTGTTGTACCATGGACATGGCTTAGTCCCTCTCCTCACTCTGTTCTTGATTGGAGCGTGTCTGTCCAAGACCGTACGCAATACTGTATCGTAGATGTTAACCATGTCTGGCGTGCTTTCTGGGTGTCTAAGTAGAATTTGTTCGCACTGGTAGGCGATATCTTCCCGAAAAAGATCAATTTGGAAGTGGCGGAAGTCACGTACAAGGATGGCGGTGGGGAGA
Source organism: Paraescarpia echinospica (assembly GCA_020002185.1). NCBI lineage: Eukaryota > Metazoa > Annelida > Polychaeta > Sabellida > Siboglinidae > Paraescarpia > Paraescarpia echinospica. The sequence goes on from CM034536.1 coordinate 30,247,078, forward strand.
GTTAATGGCCTGCTCACCGCCAGCACATGGTCAATACAGTGATGATCAGCTACTGACATAGGCTTGACCGTCACTGACTGGTCCACAGCGCGACTGATCACTAGGTCCAGAATATGACCGTGTATGTGTGTCGGATCCCTAACATGTTGAATTAGTTCAAATGTGTCCAACAGATCTACCAGTTTGATAGCTTTTAATGGATCGTCAAAGTGTATGTTGAAGTCACCAACAATGAGTGCTGGCACAACGGAGAGGGTAATGTTACTAAACAATATTTCTAGTTCATCAATGAAATCTGAGGTTGTGCCAGAGTTCTTACTTGCTGCCGGTGGGTGGTACAGAACGTACACATCGAAAGGCAGCACGCTGTTTCCTGTGAGGCGAGCACGCAGCAGTTCCATATGTTTGAAACGTGGTATTGCGAGTAGCTTGCACGAGTAGACATCTCGGTGGAGTAGACCGACTCCTCCACCTCTGCCGCATTGCCTCGGCACACTGACGAATCTGTAGCCATCGGGAACAAGCTCGGTGATTATAGCAGAATCACCATCTCGCTTCAACCACGTCTCAGTGATCGCCAGAACATCAATTTCGTCGTCGAGAACATATTCGTTTATCAAAAGTGTTTTGTTTCTGACACTTTGCGCATTCATTAACACCATACGTGGATGCTTCGTTGGCAGGGTAGGAGTCACATTTTCATCAGTTCTGTTTTTTTGTTGACGTGTGCCTGTTGCCGCTGCTGCCGCTGTTGCCGCTGCTGCCGCTGGTGCTGCAGGAGCCGCTGGAGCCACTGTCACTTCTGTCGCCGGTGGTGCCAGTGCTGTCGCCGCCGCTGGTGCAACTGCTGTTGCTGCTGGGGCCACTGCTGTCATTGCTGCCGCCGCTGGTGCCACTGCTGTCGTCGCTGTCAATGATGTCGCCGCTATCACTGCTGTCGCCGCTGGTGCCACTGCTGCCGCCGCTGGTGCCACTGCTGTTGCTGCTGTCGCCGCTGCCACTGCTGACGCCGTTGTTGCTGCAGCCGCTGCTGGTGCCACTGTTGCCGCCGCTAGGGTCACTGCTGCCACAGCAACTGCAAGTGGTGCCACTGCTGAAATAGACTCAGCAGCGTTCTCTTCAGTTCGACTCTTGCAGGGCACCAGGTAGACAGCGTTTGATCCGGTCTGTTTATGTCTCTTTGAACGGGGACGATTGCCCGTGACCGCTTGAAAAGTTAATAAACAAGAAGCTAAGTCAGAATTATCAGTGCATTCAGTCGGGTCCTGCCCTGTGCGTCTGATGTGACGACCACCCCGACGACTGCGCAAATGCAAGATGCCCGAATCTTTAAGAGTAGTAAAAACATTAGATTCGATAGTAGATGTTCCACGTTTCATAGACCACAGTTCTGCATTGTTGTATTGTTTTGGTCTAGGCCTGCTTGGCACTGCAGTCATTGTAACCAGTATGCTGCAGGTTTCCGGACAACAATGGTTGTTGAAGTCAGTGGCCGCACAAACACAATAGAAGGCAATTGGGCGTTGACCATGCAGGTTGAAGCCTTGTAGGCATGCGATATTCAGAGCCAGGAAACTCACAACGTACATCATAAGAGTTCACATTTATTTTCACCAATTCTGGCATAGACGTGTATCCAGTGTATGAACTGTATACTCACAAAGTGTTCTTTCAAAACTTAGTGTCACTGTACACTTAAAACAAACCAAAATAGCGTGTAGCCTGGGAGCTACACTGTAGTTGGCAGCAGCTTGTACAGCGCCCTCTATGTAACCTGGGAGCTACACTGTAGTTGGCAGCAGCTTCTACAGCGCCCTCTATGTAGCCTGGGAGCTACACTGTAGTTGGCAGCAGCTTGTACAGCGCCCTCTATGTAACCTGGGAGCTACACTGTAGTTGGCAGCAGCTTGTACAGCGCCCTCTATGTAACCTGGGAGCTACACTGTAGTTGGCAGCAGCTTGTACAGCGCCCTCTATGTAACCTGGGAGCTACACTGTAGTTGGCAGCAGCTTGTACAGCGCCCTCTATGTAACCTGGGAGCTACACTGTAGTTGGCAGCAGCTTGTACAGCACCTCTATGTAACCTGGGAGCTACACTGTAGTTGGCAGCAGCTTCTACAGCGCCCTCTATGTAACCTGGGAGCTACACTGTAGTTGGCAGCAGCTTCTACAGCAACACTGCCAGCTCCTCTATGTAACCTGGGAGCTACACTGTAGTTGGCAGCAGCTTGTACAGCGCCCTCTATGTAACCTGGGAGCTACACTGTAGTTGGCAGCAGCTTCTACAGCCCTCTGTAGCCTGGAGCTACACTGTAGTTGGCAGCAGCTTGTACAGTGTTCTCTCTATGTAACCTGGGAGCTACACTGTAGTTGGCAGCAGCTTGTACAGCACCCTCTATGTAACCTGGGAGCTACACTGTTGGCAGCAGCTTGGCAGCAGCTACACTGTAACCTGGGAGCTACACTGTAGTTGGCAGCAGCTTCTACAGCGCCCTCTATGTAACCTGGGAGCTACACTGTAGTTGGCAGCAGCTTGTACAGCGCCCTCTATGTAACCTGGGAGCTACACTGTAGTTGGCAGCAGCTTGTACAGCGCCCTCTATGTAACCTGGGAGCTACACTGTAGTTGGCAGCAGCTTGTACAGCACCCTCTATGTAACCTGGGAGCTACACTGTAGTTGGCAGCAGCTTGTACAGCGCCCTCTATGTAACCTGGGAGCTACACTGTAGTTGGCAGCAGCTTCTACAGCGCCCTCTATGTAACCTGGGAGCTACACTGTAGTTGGCAGCAGCTTCTACAGCGCCCTCTATGTAACCTGGGAGCTACACTGTAGTTGGCAGCAGCTTGTACAGCGCCCTCTATGTAACCTGGGAGCTACACTGCAGTTGGCAGCAGCTTGCACAGCTGTAGTTGCTAGCAGCTTCTACAGCACTGTAGTTGGCAGCAGCTTCTATCTATGTAACCTGGGAGCTACACTGTAGTTGGCAGCAGCTTGTACAGCGCCCTCTATGTAACCTGGGAGCTACACTGTAGTTGGCAGCAGCTTCTACAGCGCCCTCTATGTAACCTGGGAGCTACACTGTAGTTGGCAGCAGCTTCTACAGCGCCCTCTATGTAACTGGGGCTACACTGTAGTTGGCAGCAGCTTGTACAGCGCCCTCTATGTAACCTGGGAGCTACACTGTAGTTGGCAGCAGCTTGTACAGCGCCCTCTATGTAACCTGGGAGCTACACTGTAGTTGGCAGCAGCTTGTACAGCGCCCTCTATGTAACCTGGGAGCTACACTGTAGTTGGCAGCAGCTTCTACAGCGCCCTCTATGTAACCTGGGAGCTACACTGTAGTTGGCAGCAGCTTCTACAGCGCCCTCTATGTAACCTGGGAGCTACACTGTAGTTGGCAGCAGCTTGTACAGCGCCCTCTATGTAACCTGGGAGCTACACTGTAGTTGGCAGCAGCTTCTACAGCGCCCTCTATGTAACCTGGGAGCTACACTGTAGTTGGCAGCAGCTTCTACAGCGCCCTCTATGTAACCTGGGAGCTACACTGTAGTTGGCAGCAGCTTGTACAGCGCCCTCTATGTAACCTGGGAGCTACACTGTAGTTGGCAGCAGCTTGTACAGCGCCCTCTATTTAGACTTTCTCAGTTATGTTAATTTATTCGCCTGAACTGCACATTACAAATAAGTTAATTGACATTTATCTGGCTGTTGGAGGAATGTTACCTGTCTCGCGCTATTTAAATATAAATTAGTTTGTACAAATTAATATAAATTAGATGGTAAATTTTTGTTTGACAACTATAGGAAAACTGTACAATACAACAGTAAATATTGCAACTAAAATGCAAATGGTCAAGTATACAAAATGCAATGTATGTTTAAAGAATCATGATGGTGTGAAATGTGTTGCTTTGCAATATTTTTTTATTGACATGCAACCTCTAATATTAACACAGTGATGGTTTAACTTTGTTTACTTTGCATAGCACTATTGACATATAATTTTGATGTGTTTATGCAATTATAGGTTTAATCAACTGTTTGTTGCATTTTGTTTGTCACAACTGATAAGCATTCTATGTAATATATAAGATGGTGTATTGCTTCGATTATTTGTAGATATAAAGTGTATATTATTGCATCTCTTGTTATTGTGTCTTCTTAAATATGTTATTGGACAGCTGCTGAAAGGTAAATAAACCCAGTAAGCCTAAATAGTTTCTTGGAAATTACCTACGTACAGTTTGAATATATGTCACAGTGGTGCCACCTGGGGAATAGTGGTGAAAAAAATAATTTGAATTTTTAATTTAACTTCTTAAATTTAGGATGTAAATTACTATTATGACGCTCACATGACACCATGTAGTTTGTAATAACAAGTAGCACACACAAATTAAATAATATTGCACCTATTTGGTTTTATGAGAATATATATTACAGAAAAATCCGTTTAGTGTACGTTCATATATATATTATCTCTAACATAAATTTATGCCCATGCTCACATTGCACGTTATTTGCAAAGCAACTATTTGACAGTGATCGAATTACTTGTACAACTCATTTGTTCTTATGCCAAGCTATTGAGGGTACAAAACCTTAATGTGCACCCATAGTACATGATTGTTCTCCACTGAGATTGTGGTGTAATTTAAAAATAATAGTGAAGAGTCAAATTCTTATGTGAGTTTAATATTATATCTTGCATGCATGAATGTGTGTACGTACTAATTTCAGTTAAGCCTAAGGCAAAGATGTTTTTTCTAGCTTGAAATGGCAATTCCCCTTTGGCCTTATAGAGCATGTATGAGTAGTACAGTTTTGTCAACAGGGTTTATTTGTTTGATTGATTAACTAGCTAAGCATAATACTTATGGGGTCCAGAAAACACCCCAAAAACAGAAGATAGATTTTATGTTTGCGTGACCTGCAGATTAGATGCCAGGCCCCTATGCCTTAGTAAATATGAGAGATACCAGGTGTAATTTTCATGAATTTGACACAGGATATTAGTTAATTTGTATTGAATGTATTATAAAAAATACGACAAATTTTCCAAGGGACCAATACTGTGATGGTTACCAAAGACAATACCAAGTGCTGGTATAGTAATTGTAGACTCTCCTTGTGTGTCTGAAATAGTAGGCGCCCTCTGTCGACGAATGTATATTTAAATGTGGCGGAGCGAAGTGCGCATGTCCCGTGGACTCGTGGCAACGATCCAAACAATAAATAACATCAACAATGGCTCTAAAGCCATTTACGTGTTTTGTGTGTACGTTAATCGCCTGTCGCCTGCTAAGCTCTCCATAGGTGGATTATTATAACACGGCGAATGTTTACGGGATACACCCGTGGAATTAGTTCGGTTGCGATCTGCCGTTAGCTCTGGCGTAACGAAAACGTCCGATCGTTGACATCAAAGCCTCGGAGCACGTGTTGGCGCACTGGGCGTTGACGCTTGGCCGATGCGCCTTTCTCCGATCGACGTGCGTCGACATGTTTAGATGTGAATGCGTTACGGCGGATAATGCGGTTAACATGATAGGCGCGATTGCGGAATAATAGGGAGAACATAAAAACAGTACTGTGGTGTGACAGTGAATTCTGCGGGAAGATTTGACACAATTCGGTCTTTTGGATAATACACGGTTGAAGGTGAGTAACTCGGTAAGCCATGCACGTGTTTTGAAACGGTAGGCATAGCTATAGCCTAGGCGACGTAGTCGTAATGAACCTCTCTTACAAACTCAAAGGCAAGATTCGCGGTAGACCATTAGCGCACTATGCCGTGGTGTTTGCACTACGTCTATATTTAAGTATAAAAGATAAGCTACTTGATATGTCATGAACATTATTGTAATACGATAACTTACCTGTCACATCTGTTGTATCTATATGTTCAGTATCGTATTGACAGTCAACTACAATAAATATTTTATGGTGATGTTCAAATTACAGAGACTGATTTATTCTGAAAAAAATTATATGTTATGTTATATATGTTATCTAACAATATTTTATAGATCTATGAATTCATTGCCGTCTACCAGATACATTTTACCATCAAAGTAAAATCAGAAAGGAATAGTAAAAAGCAGTATAGGAGAAATTTCCACAAAGGAAGGTATAAGGACATGACTCATGAGGAAATATTTAGCAAAGATAGACTGGAATAACACACTGCAAAATAAGACAGCAACAGAATGCTGGAATATATTAAAGAGTGAAATTAAGTGCATAGTCAAAAAATTTGTACCCTTCAAAAAACAAGGGAAACGGTCCAAAAAGAAACACTTATCGAAAGAAGTCATTAGAAAAATTAAGTATAAACAAATGATGGGGAAGTCATATAGATGTACTGGAAATGATGAAGACTACAACAGTTATAAAGAAGCACTTAACCAAGCTACAGCTGAAATTATAAATTCAAAGAGAAGCTATGAACAACAATTAGCTAGTAATATAAAACATGACAGCAAGAGTTTTTATGCATATGTTCGAAGCAAACAGAAAGTTCAAGATAAGGTCGGTCCTCTAGAAGATAGTGCTGGAAATATAATATAAGAGGGATTCTTAATGGCAGAAGACCTGAATGAATACTTTAGTTCAGTGTTTACCAGAGAGGATATTAGTTCACTGCCAGTACCAGAGGCTAAGTTCAAGGGGGCAGATTCAGACTATTTAGGACAATTAATTGTAACCCCAGAAATGGTAGCTAAGAAAATAAGGGCTATGAAGGATAATAAATCACCTGGAGTGGATGGGATTCCGCCCAAACTACTATTGGAAATTGTAGAACAAATTAGCGTACCGCTTGCAACAGTTTTCAATTTGTCATTAGAAGAGGGAGTGGTTCCTTTAGAATGGAAAGAGGCAAACATTATACCGTTATTTAAAAAAGGTTCGAGAAACAAGTCAGAGAACTATAGACCAGTGAGTTTAACATCAGTGATTTGCAAATTATTAGAAAGACTAATTAAAGATCACATGGTGGATTTTCTTGTTAAACAAAACTTGATCAACCCATCTCAACATGGTTTTTTTAAAGCGAGGTCATGCTTAACAAATATGTTATGTTTTTTGGAAGACATCACTAAGTGGGTAGATGAGGGATCACCGGTAGATATCGTCTACTTAGATTATGAAAAAGCTTTCGACAAAGTACCACATCAAAGATTACTGCTGAAACTAAAGGCTCATGGCATAGGAAATGGTATAATAAACTGGATAGAACAATGGCTGATTGACAGAAGACAATGTGTAGTAGTTGATGGGGAGGCTTCAAACTGGAAATCGGCATTGAGTGGGGTACCACAGGGATCAGTATTAGGACCTATATTATTCTTAATATATATCAACGATTTGGATGATGAAATAACAAGCAAGGTGTTGAAATTTGCGGATGATACAAAAGTGTATAGAAGGATTAAAAGTGATGGAGATAGACAGCATTTACAAGATGATCTTGACAGGTTGATCAAATGGTCTGAAAAGTGGCAAATATTGTTCAATTTTGGGAAATGTAAATGCCTTCACACAGGACATGGGAACGAATATGTAGAATATACAATGGGGGGTACTGTACTAAGTACTACTGTAAAAGAAAAAGACTTAGGGCTGACAATTAGTGCTGACATGAAGGTTTCAGAGCAGTGTGGAATTGCAGCTTCAAAGGGAAATCAAATCCTTGGATTGATTAGGCGAAATATAGCATATAAAGAAAAAGAACTAATAATACCGCTGTACAAAACAATAGTTAGGCCTCATTTAGAATATTGTATACAAGCATGGAGGCCATACCGCAAGAAGGACATAGATATATATGCTAGAAAGAGTACAGAGGAGAACGACTAAAATGATACCAAAACTGAGGGAACTTAGTTATGAAAAACGCCTAAAAGAATGTGGTTTAACAACACTAGAGACCAGGAGATTGAGAGGAGATCAGATAGAAGTGTCTAAAATATTGAATGGTTATGAAAATATTGATAGAAATATATTTTTTTCAATTAAGAAAGATAGAAGGACTAGAGGACATGAAGTTACATTAGCAAAGGAGCAGAGTAGATTAGATATAAGAAAGTTTTCATTTTCACAAAGGACTGTAAATGAATGGAACAGATTATCTGCTGACTGTGTGGGTGCTAGTAGCGGGAATATGTTTTAAAATAAAATCGACACATACCTCAGACGGGCGGGATACACATAGATAAAAGGATCGGACTCTCGATAAGCCAAAGGGATTCCTTGTCCACCTGCCACCTAGAGTTAATTCTCTGGGTGGCAATCTTATTAAATCTTGTTAAATCTAGGCTTATTCATACATCATCATGTTTGCACAGTTACTCTTGTGCTCATGCGCACACGCACACACACGTACGTAACATAGTACATACGTGTGCACACGTCTTTGAATTCTTTGCAAACAGAATTGGGTTTGGTGCATTGACAGCATTTTACAATTTTCACAATTACTATATCTAAGTAAGAATTGTAGTTCAAAGTTAATTTCACAAGTCTAACATTTGTTGGATTTTGTGTTTTCTTCTCAGAACAAATTCAGTCAATGCTATAGGCATATCGTAGGTTATGTGGCAGGGTCTCACTTTCCCTTCTCCCACCTGTTTTTTGGGCCGGCCACCCATCTTTTGTTTTGAGAGTTCACCTACATCATTGATTTGGCTGAGCTCCTACCAATATTTCGAACCTTCCTGCTATGCACCTTTATAAGTATGTGTGTGTGCGTGCATGTGTGCATGGCACTGCATGCATGTATTATAAATCAGGATAGGCAATGCTAAGAATTTGTGTGCCAGTAATAGTTACAGACTTCTCAGAAGCAGATTATTGTTCTGTGATGGTAATACCTCTATACGTGAACTTAGTGCAGTTATGCTAATATCTGACTGTATGATGATTAAATAATTACTTAACACAATTCAGAGTATCTTTAGTCACACACAATTACATATTTTCTAATTGAATTGCAATTCCACATATTCATCATAACATAGCCAATTGAAGATTGTTATAACATTGTAATTAAAATGTATATACATTTTCTGTCCTGTGTTATCTACTTGTGAAATGTCATATATATATTCTGAAATTAAGAGATTAATTAAATATAGTGTATTCACTGCAATTTTCATGCTGTATAGTATAATATTGTACCAATTCCTCTATTTTTTACTGGTTTATAATTGTAATACCTTACCATGAAAATATACCTCTCAATCATTTTAGTAGGTTTGTCATGATCATGTATATAATAAAGTTCATAACTGTTCATGATGCTTGGTCATGATTGGCTGCATATTACACAGTTGGGTTCGTTTTGCTGGAAGATAATAATTGACAGGTGAAAATGTGTTGTGTTGATATAATTATGATAAATGACATTTCACTTATTGATTTTTGTTAATATTAATATGTATACAAATAAATATTTTCCATCTAATATATCAGCGTGGGTTTATATGTATCCAAAGTAATGCTAATTTCTTCTGTGGTTAAGTTTCCCAATACATTATTGGAACAATTGGTGGTTTTATATCCCTTTGCTCTAAGTAGACCTTCAACTGGTTTGTAAACTGCTCTGACATTGAGAGAGTTGGCAGTTGGCATGCATAATCCACTCTTGTTGATTTAACTCGTACGTATGGGCTATCTTTAGCTTGAACTAATTCTGGAACTTTTTAATTAATCTTTAAATCATCCCCACAGTGTTCAGTAATCAGTGCTAAGATGACATAATTATGCAGTAACATTGTTTATTATTGTTCAAGGTTGATTCTTTATCCTGTTATATTTTTTATTAATTTATTTTTTATTTTTTCATTAACATTTTATTGATATTTTACATTCATTGACATTTTAACATTAACTATTTAATAATTTTTACTATTATATATTTTTTATTTATTGGCATTTTTTACACTAACTATTGAATATGTTTTACTATTCTATCTTTTAAATTTATTGACATGGTGGATTTGAAACTTATTTTATTATTATACCCTTGTGTATTATCAATTGTTTATTGAAATAAAACACTTTTAAATACACAATTGTCTGTACATATATCTGTACGCTATTTTTTACCTTAAATAAAGAAATTTGTATCTTCATTTCAACTGTTTGCAAGCACTGATCTGTGTTACATCACATCATATTGCAGCAGAGTTTGACAGAGAGATCACTGCCTGATGAAAGATGCCGATCAGTTCCGACACCCTGATGGCAACTGGGGGAGGGTACACGTCGATGCCCTACCACAACTCTGAGGCAGTGAAGACTTCTCTCAACTGGCCTGCTAGTACCGCCAACCAGATCTGTCGGCGACAACCCCACCCACCCTACGCAACCAACTATGGACATGCAGGCACCAGGGCGATGTCTGGTGGGTGTTATTGATATTTCTGTTTCATATTTGTGTGCTCTTCTTCCCCTTTGATCTCTGGTGGAAGCCAAGCCACATCATTTGGCCTGAACCATGTGCTATGTGATGCTTGTCCACCCATTGTGATCCACTGCTGTTCTCCCTACTCTTGGCCGTTCATCCCTGCCCTTGCAAGATCCTTATCGACACTGTCTCTCCATCTTTGTTTCGTCTTCCTCTACAGTTTTCTATGCTGTCTTTGTCAACCTCTCATGTTTCATTCTTTGTATGTGGCCTGCCTACCTCGGTAGTTTGTTCCACACTTTTGATGAGTTGTTTCTATCTGTCCCAATCTTTTGATGGGTTGTCTCTATCTGTCCCAATCTTTTGATGCGTTGTCTCTATCTGTCCCAATCTTTTGATGGGTTTGTCTCTATCTGTCCCAATCTTTTGATGAGTTGTCTCTATCTGTCCCAATCATTTGATGGGTTGTCTCTATCTGTCCCAATCTTTTGATGGGTTGTCTCTATCTGTCCCAATCTTTTGATGGGTTGTCTCTATCTGTCCCAATCTTTTGATGGGTTGTCTCTATCTGTACCAATCTTTTGATGGATTGTCTCTATCTGTCCCAATCTTTTGATGGGTTGTCTCTATCTGTCCCAATCTTTTGATGCGTTGTCTCTATCTGTCCCAATCTTTTGATGGGTTTGTCTCTATCTGTCCCAATCTTTTGATGGGTTTGTCTCTATCTGTCCCAATCTTTTGATGAGTTGTCTCTATCTGTCCCAATCATTTGATGGGTTGTCTCTATCTGTCCCAATATTTTGATGGGTTGTCTCTATCTGTACCAATCTTTTGATGGATTGTCTCTATCTGTCCCAATCTTTTGATGGGTTGTCTCTATCTGTCCCAATCTTTTGATGGGTTGTCTCTATCTGTCCCAATCTTTTGATGAGTTGTCTCTATCTGTCCCAATCTTTTGCCATTCCTTCCCTGACTCATCTATTTATTCCTGCCCTTTGTTTGCATCAACTTTCCGTCTTGATTTTGGTCTTCCTTTTCTCATTGTACCACCCTATTCTGTTTTTAAAACTTTCCTTGTCAGTCTCTACTCACTCATTCCAGGCATGACAAATTTTCTTTATATGTCTCTATTGTTCTCATTGTGTTCCATTGAAAGTGTAAACAAACATTCCCAAGGACATTCAGTAAATGTATATGATTTCCAACTGAGTAGAAATCAAAATAGTTTGATCTGAAAAAAACATCACCTTTTGCCATATTGTATGGGACACATTGGAAGCAGCAGTATCAGTTAGTAATGTTCCTTTGAATCGTTACTGGAACCTTGGCCCATTTTTCATAGATCATCGTTATTGTCAGTCTAATCTTCATTAACCATTCATGATCACTGTAATCATGTTGCATTGTTTCAAGTAATCATGACTCATATCCACAGATCTTGTCATTAAGTAGGGTGATCGTTAAGGTTAAGGGTATTCACTAACTGCATCCTGTATGACAGTGGACATGCAACTCTTTCCAGTTGGCTGTAGTAGTGCTTTTGTAGGCAAGAGTTATGCAGATGCAGTAGTTAATGGGAAAGAGAGGAAACTGCGAGTAGTCATGGGGATTCTATTATCAGGACGTTGGACAAGACAATAAACAAGGGGAGGATATGACAGTATGTCTACCAGGGGCGAAGGTAATAAACAAGGGGAGGATATGACAGTATGTCTACCAGGGGCGAAGAGAGAGGATGTCACGGAATGAGTAGGTCAGGTCATGGGTAACTGCTACAGGGATCTATTCTTGTGCACGTGGGCACCAATAATGCTGAGAATTAAGGAAGGTACGAAGGCCATCGTTGGCAAGTATAGGAGACTGGTCCGCACAATGAAAGAGGCATGCATTGGACATATCGTGTTATTGGGTATACTGCCGAAAATGGATGGCAGGGGACAGTACTACAAGAATTGTAGAAGAATGGCCTTTAAAACACTGTTACAGAAGTTGTGAATGGAGGAAGGAGTTGCCTTCGTAGACATGTGGGCGAGCTTTGGAGGGATGGAAGGTCTGTTTATGACTGGTGGGCTTCATCTGACAGGAAAAGGAGCAGAAGTTCTAGGGAGTGAGTTCATCAGGTGCATAGATGAAGGTACAGGCACAGTTGAGTATTTAAACTAGATCGCAGGCGGGATAAGTAGAGCCACCTTAGAGATGGTACAGGCAAATCTACAAGGAAAGGTTCACCAAATATCCATAAAAATGAACTGGTACCACTGGTACTCGGTTGAGGTTTGACTTCCACTTGACCACTGGAACTTGGTTGTGGTTATGTTTCTCTTGCCCTAACCTAGGCCTTGTCACCATGCTGACCAAGTCAGTGACAGTGGTGTCAACTGAAGACTCTTTTCCCCCATCATCACCTTTAAATGATTTTCATATCATAATATTATAAGAGCTGCCAAGTTGAGTTGGGAAATATGCATGAGGTTCAGTGCCACAAAAGGACGCCATGTGGCATCACTGGTGTTTCTCAACAGGACACCAGGTAACTGCACTACTAGTTATTAAGAAAATCTGGAAAACAACATTTTATACACATCACTGACAATGATAAGAATAACGTCGCGGATTCTGTTGATGCTATGCAATATCCAACCGTGCATTTGAATAAATATATGGACATGTGCATGAAAATAAGCCTGTCTATATTAATATTTTGTTTGAAATGGCAAATGAGTGTGAGATTTACTGGTTTATACGTGAGAGCATGAGATGGACGCTAAATGCGTGAGACTTGGTAGCTGTGTTATAATGGTTTCTGTTCTTAAGATTATACTTTATATGTTGTTAGCATGCTATGCGATTAATTAAACATTCATTTATGGAATGCCACAAGAGTAAGTTTCTATTAATTGCAGGAACGTTTTTCAAATTGTGTCCTTTTTATGAAACAGTGAAAGTTGTTTAGTATATATCCACATTCTGTGCAAACATATCATTGCGTAGGTATTGATAATCCATTAGATTAAACGGTTTTGAACAATAGGCGTCTTTTATGATATCAACTTTGGTGGTTTACATTCGTAAGTACTTCACTCAAATCAACTTTCCCAAAAGTTTGTTTGCACAACTTTGTCGGAATGCGAAGTCTTCACCGCAGCGATCGTGCATTGCCGCATCGCTCGCATAAAATGAATGATACAGCTGCATGTGTTTATATAAACAGGGGTGCTATTTACACCTCAAAAGTGCAATAAGACACAATATTCTTAAATGTAAATATGCCTGGGGTGATGTTGAATGATGGAACTAACTCACTGAGGTATCAAAGTTAGGTAAAACTCAAGTTATTCAAGTCGAAATCGAGGTGGGTTTGGATTCGACACAAGTGCCCCGTTTTTTTTTCTTCAAAGTTCCACATGTCTCCCAAATGCAGTTGCCGCTTGGGTGCCATGTCACATGAATGTCTAGATTTCTAGTATGTCAAACTCCACAAGGTGTCATCGTTGGCGACACCAGGGATTCTGTGGGAATATTCCGTGATTGGACAACTGACAAGAGATGTCATTCACGTTGTCCAATGGAGTTAATTCCAGGAGGTAAATCCTAGCCTGCTCTAAGTGACATTAAGACCATCATTGCGATCCAGGGGGCAGTTCTGATTACATCAGTCTCACTACCCCCTGGCAGATTGCTTACCGAAACTCTGAAGATAAGCTCAGCCAATGATATCGCTTGCCATAAAATTCCAGTGGTCTTCTGAGTAGTTTTAATGGACTATTTGGGCAGTAGACATAATTATTTGAATACACAATACCTCTCAGCGGCTCGTGAGAATGGTCAAATGGGTCATTTTATTGGGATTCCTGGAAATTGGGCGCGACTCGGACGAGTGTCTGCACTGTTCTCACGGGTGGTATGGCAAAGTCAGTCATGTGTTTGATTCAGCTAACTTCCAAATAATGCATGGGCGATCAGCCAGGGGTATTGTACGTAGTAACACACCTGGCTTGCGAGGATGGTTAAGATAACTAAAAGATGTTTCTACATATCTGCGATTTTGCAGGTATATAAGTGACTTTGTGGAGTCATTTCATGCCACTTGCCAACGCTGAATATTTTGTAAAATAACGGGGGGGAATGGGCACACAAAATAGTTACCAGGTGGCAATTTTGGCATATTTTGGGCAAGGTGGCATACAAAAATGGCGACCCGCCTCGCTTGTCATATACCAGGAGAAATACTGCAGTTAATGGGTGATTTTAATCATGGACATATTCAGTGGAAATCACTAGAGAGTGGTGGAGGTGGTGAGCAACAGTTTCTGCTTGTAATACAGGACTGTTTTCTTACTCAACATATTTTGGAACCAACCAGAAGTGGGAATGTGTTGGATTTAGTGTTCTCTTCTCAGAACGAATTAATTGATAATGTGAAAGTATATGAACCTCTGGGATCTAGTAATCATAACCAGAACCATCTTAATATAAAAATACAATCAGGGAATACTGGTAAAAAGCAGTGGAGGAGAAACTTCAACAAAGGCCAATATAAATAGATGAGAAAATATTTAGCATACATAGACTGGACTACTTTAATGAAGAACAAGACAGCAACAGGATGTTGGACTGTTTTGAAAGATGAGCTTGAGGGCATTATCAATTTGAAAGATTTGTTCCCCTGAAAAAGCAAGGGAAACTATCTAGTAAGAAACACCTTTCAAAGGAGGTTGTACATGAGATTGCTTACAAATAAATTATGTGGAAAGTTTATAGAGACACTGGAAATATAGAAGACTACAACAACTACAAAGAGGCCCTTAACATAGCTATGCCAAAATAAAAAAATCTAAACAAAGTTTTGAGCAAAAATTGGCAAATGATATAAAAAAAGTTACAGTAAGAGTTTCTATGTAAGGAGTAAACAGAAGGTTTGAGATAAAGTGGGACCACTTGAAAACAGCGCAGGAAACGTAATATATCTGATGGGTTTCAGATGGCACAGGCCCTGAATGAGTATTTCAGCTCAGTGTTTATCACAGAAGATATCAGTTCACGGCCAGTACCAGCTACTAAATTTGAGGGGGATGAATCAGATTATTTAGGGCAGTTGTTTGTTATTCCTGTAATTATATTAAGGAAAATTAAGAAGATGAAAAAACCAAATCATCTGGAGTTGACGGGATACCACCAAAATTGCTTAAGGAAATTGTACAGCAAATCAGTACACCATTTGCTATATTCTTTAACTTGTCATTTAAAGAGGGAATCATTCCATTATAATGGAAAGAAGCAAACATTATTTTAAAATGGATCGAGGAGCAAGCCAGAATTACTGACCAGTTAGTTCAACATCAGTTTTATGTAAATTACTAGAAACACTTATAAGAGACCACATGGTGGAATTCCTTGTAAAACACAAATTAATAAATGAATCTCAACATGGCATCTTAAATTAAATAGTGAAATTAAGTGCATAGTCGATAAATTTGTACCTTTCAAAAAACAAGGGAAACGGTCTAAAAAGAAACACTTATCGAAAGAAGCCATTAGAAAAATTAAGTATAAACAAATGATGTGGAAGTCATATAGATGTACTGGAAATGATAAAGACTACAACATTTATAAAGAAGCACTTAATCAAGCTACAGCTGAAATTAGAAATTCAAAGAGAAGCTATGAAAAAAAATTAGCTAGTAATATAAAACATGACAGTAAGAGTTTTTATGCGTATATTTGAAGCAAACAGAAAGTTCAGGATAAGGTCGGTCCTCTAGAAGATAGTGCTGGAAATACAATATCAGAGGGATTCTTAATGGCAGAAGACCTGAATGAGTATTTTAGTTCAGTGTTTACCAGGGAAGATATTAGTTCACTGCCAGTACCAGAGGCTAAGTTCAAGGGGGCAGATTCAGACTATTTAGGACAATTAGTTGTAACCTCGGAAATGGTAGCTAAGAAAATAAGGGCTATGAAGGATAATAAATCACCTGGAGTGGACGGGATTCCGCCCAAACTACTATTGGAAATTGTAGAACAAATTAGCGTACCGCTTGCAACAGTTTTCAATTTGTCATTAGAAGAGGGAGTGGTTCCTTTAGAATGGAAAGAGGCAAACATTATACCGTTATTTAAAAAAGGTTCGAGAAACAAGTCAGAGAACTATAGACCAGTGAGTTTAACATCAGTGATTTGCAAATTATTAGAAAGACTAATTAAAGATCACATGGTAGATTTTCTTGTTAAACATAACTTGATAAACCCATCTCAACATGGGTTTTTAAAAGCGAGGTCATGCTTAACAAATATGTTATGTTTTTTGGAAGACATCACTAGGTGGATAGATGAGGGATCACCAGTAGATATCATCTATTTAGATTTTCAAAAAGCTTTCGACAAAGTACCACATCAAAGATTAATCCTTAAGCTAAAGGCCCATGGCATAGGAAATGGTATAATAAACTGGATAGAAAAATGGCTGAATGACAGAAGACAACGTGTAGTAGTTGATGGGGAGGCTTCAAACTGGAAATCGGTATTGAGTGGGGTACCACAGGGATCAGTACTAGGAACTATATTATTTCTTAATATATCATGATTTTGAATGATATAACAAACAGGTGTTAAATTTCTGGATAGTACAAAGTGTTTAGAAAGGATTAAAAATTGAGGAGACAGACAGCATTTACAAGATGATCTTGATGGAGTTTAGTCAAATGTATGAAAAGTGGCAAATGCTGTTAGTTTAATTTTAGAAATGTAAATGCTCCACCCAAGGTCATGGGAATGAAGAGGGTAAAATATAAAATGGGGGGTACTGTTCTAAGTACTACTGTAAAAGAAAAGGACTTGGGGTTAACCATTAGTGCTGATATGAAGGTTTCAGAGCAGTGCGGAATTGCAGCGTCAAAGGGAAATCAAATCCTTGGATTAATTAGGCGAAATATAACGTATAAGAAAAAAGAATTAATAGTGCCGCTGTACAAAACAATAGTGAGGCCTCATTTAGAATATTGTATACAAGCATGGAGGCCATATCGCAAGAAGGACATAGATATGCTAGAAAGAGTACAGAGGAGAGCGACTAAAATGATACCAAATCTAAGGGATCTTAGTTACGAAATACGCCTAAAAGAATGTGGTTTAACAACATTAGAGACCAGGAGATTGAGAGGAGATCACATAGAAGTGTTTAAAATATTGAATGGTTATGAAAATATTGATAGAAACATTTTTCTCTCAGTTAAGAAAAATAGAAGGACCAGAGGACATGAAGCTACATTAGTAAAGGAGCAGTGTAGATTAGATATAAGAAAGTTCGCATTCTCACAAA
>CM034536.1:30265809-30383309 GCA_020002185.1 Paraescarpia echinospica
GTGGATAATTATCAATGTAGTGGAGGAATACGGTGGATAATGTAGTGGAGGAATACGGTGGATAATGCAGTGGAGGAATACGGTGGATAATTATCAATGTAGTGGAGGAATATGGTGGATAATGTAGTGGAGGAATACGGTGGATAATGTAGTGGAGGAATACGGTGGATAATGTAGTGGAGGAATACGGTGGATAATGCAGTGGAGGAATACGGTGGATAATGCAGTGGAGGAATATGGTGGATAATGTAGTGGAGGAATACGGTGGATAATGTAGTGGAGGAATACGGTGGATAATGTAGTGGAGGAATACGGTGGATAATGTAGTGGAGGAATACGGTGGATAATGCAGTGGAGGAATACGGTGGATAATGTAGTGGAGGAATACGGTGGATAATGTAGTGGAGGAATACGGTGGATAATTATCAATGTAGTGGAGGAATATGGTGGATAATGTAGTGGAGGAATACGGTGGATAATTATCAATGTAGTGGAGGAATACGGTGGATAATGTAGTGGAGGAATACGGTGGATAATGTAGTGGAGGAATATGGTGGATAATGTAGTGGAGGAATACGGTGGATAATGCAGTGGAGGAATACGTTGGATAATGTAGTGGAGGAATACGGTGGATAATGTAGTGGAGGAATACGGTGGATAATTATCAATGTAGTGGAGGAATACGGTGGATAATGTAGTGGAGGAATACGGTGGATAATGTAGTGGAGGAATACGGTGGATAATGCAGTGGAGGAATACGTTGGATAATGTAGTGGAGGAATACGGTGGATAATGCAGTGGAGGAATACGGTGGATAATGTAGTGGAGGAATACGGTGGATAATGCAGTGGAGGAATACGGTGGATAATGTAGTGGAGGAATACGGTGGATAATGTAGTGGAGGAATACGGTGGATAATGTAGTGGAGGAATACGGTGGATAATGTAGTGGAGGAATACGGTGGATAATGTAGTGGAGGAATACGGTGGATAATGTAGTGGAGGAATACGGTGGATAATTATCAATGTAGTGGAGGAATATGGTGGATAATGTAGTGGAGGAATACGGTGGATAATTATCAATGTAGTGGAGGAATACGGTGGATAATGTAGTGGAGGAATACGGTGGATAATGTAGTGGAGGAATATGGTGGATAATGTAGTGGAGGAATACGGTGGATAATTATCAATGTAGTGGAGGAATACGGTGGATAATTATCAATGTAGTGGAGGAATACGGTGGATAATGTAGTGGAGGAATACGGTGGATAATGTAGTGGAGGAATACGGTGGATAATGCAGTGGAGGAATACGGTGGATAATGTAGTGGAGGAATACGGTGGATAATGTAGTGGAGGAATACGGTGGATAATGTAGTGGAGGAATACGGTGGATAATGTAGTGGAGGAATACGGTGGATAATGTAGTGGAGGAATACGGTGGATAATGTAGTGGAGGAATACGGTGGATAGTGTAGTGGAGGAATACGGTGGATAGTGTAGTGGAGGAATACGGTGGATAATGTAGTGGAGGAATACGGTGGATAATGTAGTGGAGGAATACGGTGGATAGTGTAGTGGAGGAATACGGTGGATAATATAGTGGAGGAATACGGTGGATAATGTAGTGGAGGAATACGGTGGATAATGCAGTGGAGGAATACGGTGGATAATTATCAATGTAGTGGAGGAATACGGTGGGTAATTATCAATGTTTTGAAAGGTAAAATATTGAAATGTACTGTGTCTTGATATTTGTGAATGTGACATTCAAGGCCAATGTTGCTATCATTCAAGATTCAAATCAGTTGTCTGAACTTTCACCACCTTTGGTGTATATCCCTGCCTCGCCACGAAAGCTTCACAACTCCCCCTCCAGAAACCAAACCCGCTGTGTCTCATCGTGCCAAGGGCGCACGCCCGCAACAAACAAATGCCCTTCACCTACACCACGCCACACCACTTCGATGGACAGACACCGCTCTGCTGATAGCGATGGGGCTACCACCAGCACCTACCGACTGAGGAACCTCCTCCATAGGCGTCTAACAGATGTCCTTGTTGAGGCCCATCTTGGGCGCACAACCCACATATCCCTCACTGAAAATGTGGCAACAACTAAAGAATTCATTGACATCAAAGGGCAAGTTATAGGTACTTGTGTCGTGTCAAGAACAAATCCTGTTGATGAAACGCTGGTGGAAGATTGTTACCAGATTCATGGTGACACGGTGACAAAAGACAAGTGTCAAGTGGTGCTGACAAAACGAAAAAACAAACAAAGAGGTACCAGTCAGCAGAGTCTCTTGATTGCAGCCGTAGTTGTCATGTTGTTATTCTTCTTGAGACAGTTGCTCACAACAACTTTGTTCTTAGACATAATTTAATACCTCAACTGGAAACTTTGGAAAAGAGGGTTTGCTCTGAATATTTCAGTTAGCATCAAGCAAATGAAACTTTCCCTGAACCAAGACACCGGACTGGAGTTCCGACCCATTCTTCTCACACGATGCAGGCCATGTGCAGCATGTGCCATAGCAGCCAGTCTGCTAACAAAAACTGCTAAATGCAGCCAAGATATTTGGAAGTAAACCAAAGTTTCTTGTTAAGATAATAAAATTATGTCTAATGAAACAATCAAGAAACCAGAAGTTTGATACTTTCAAGGAACTTTGTTGTTGTTGACAGTTTGTTAATGCGTCACTGTAGGATCACTAATTGGTGGTCACATGTGCATCACAAAATGGGTCAGGTACTTCTGTATTTCTATTTGAATGTGTTAGTACTTAGACACATTTTATTCAAATACAGTATTTAGAAAAGGTTTTGAAGAGATTGAATGTCTGTATATACTTCTGATGGTATTTAAAGAAGTGTGTTTCATTTTGAACAATAATAATGCCAACAGTTCTTTACATTTATAACATTGTTTCCACACTTTCCACCTCTATCCAGATCCTTGCTAAGTATCGGTGAATTATTTGGCACTAAAATACCCAGTACTTTCTAATGTATTTGACCTTTTGTCTGATGCTCATAGGTATCCTAACTGTGCTAATGTTGTTGATATTATATACATTGGTACCAAACTGCTTTACAGCTGCTTTTGTGGGTGTCCCAGAATTTAAATACGTCAACATAAATACATATATTGGTTCTGGCAAATCTGGTTGTTACAATTTATTCAGTTATATTGCTACACTTCTTTTTTGTTACTGGTTCCATCGGTATATACAGGAAACCATCAAAAATAATATTAACATGGTCTTTAACATAAGATTCATATTAAAAAGTTAGTTTGAAGCCTCAGCTGCTTTAAAAGGCAGACATTACCAGGAATCGCTGCTGTCAGAATGAATGGCATCTACTAAGTGAATGGGAATTGCACACCTCCGATAAGCAATTGTAAATATCACCATCAGTGATGCTGATGTGAATTATCTCTATGTACCAACATGGCTGATGGTGATGACCATGCAATCTTGCTAAGTTTTAAAACCGTATCGTTTGTTATGAATATATGCAAGAACAATGAGTTTCACATAACATTGTCATTAACTAGTTGATGGTGCCTAACTATTGGTGACAGTACTAATGGTATCATGTGTATCCGTGTTATCAGTGTGCTCTGTAATATGGTTTATTTTAAAACTTGTTTCACACACACAAATATGGGTTAATTGTTTTGCTGAAGCTTTGGTCAATTGATGCATCACCTTTGTGATAATGATCCCAGGAATTGTTCAAAGAAAGTTGGACACCAGTATGCTCTGTGTTTAGTAGCCATTAATTCATATTTGTGTTTACGAAACAAATTTAAAATAAATTTTAAAGTTACAAAGTCGGATTGTTTTTGCCATAAAATCATGTTATGTAATATCAACTGTGTCAATTCTAACATATTGACTGTCTGTGTCTTAATCAAATATAATGTTTAAAATATTTGCTATGAATATGAATTCTGCTGTTCGTCTGTGAATGCCTATCAACAATTTCCAATACTTGTGAACAAAGTTTAGTTGGGTGAGGTAATATACATATCATTAGCACCAATAACATTATGTTCTCCCTCTCTATACATTCAAATTAAACATATACAATATTCATATTAAAAGTTGTTCATTAAAACATATTTAGGAGGTCAAGATCGTGGAATAGATATTACAATAAAAGATCTGATTTTGTAACTTTAATATTACCATAATAACTCTATGTATCCAGACACTTAAAAATAACAAAATTGTCAGCTGTCCGAAAATGTACGATCCACAAAAATAATTATCGTATTTGATCATATAGAAATGTTTATTTACTGAGGTGTCTGAAAAATAATGCACTAAAAATAATCTTTTATAGATTTTTGTGTGTTCAAATAGATAGAGTCATTATGGTATGGTTGTGTTGATGTGGCTTGATAGGCAGCTGAGAAAGTGAACGTACTAATACTTGAAAGCCTGTGTCATAATGGAGCTGGGCAGTCAACCTTGAGTGTGACTTGAAATATGATCATAAATATAGTTTCATTGTTTCCATGAAATGCTCAGTGCCAGCCATATAACATTCCCGCATTACATGCTTCAAATGTATTTAAATGCTTTATATTAAATTCACATGCGTAATATAACATAAATGTTTTATTTATATTTTTTATTTAAATTACAGGTATTGGATTCAAATGTACTTATATTTGATTCAGTTGCCTTTGATTTCTCATCAGTTGTATTACACAATTTTACTTTTTCCAATATGTCCTGTGAATCACTTGTTATAGTTAAACATTATACAAATTATTAATTAATTAATGGAACAAGACATTCATTTTATAAATATTTTTGTTAGAATAAGATATTATACAGTGTATTACTAATTTAAAAAGAATATTTCTTATACAGCATGTACACACAGCTTTACAATGATTTTTAAAAACCAACTCCAGAGGTTATTGCCTTGAAATAATATTATTTTGTATTATCCATCTTCTAAAGTAACGTAATTTATATAAAAACGAACAGCGATTATATGTCCCTGTTCTCCTCTGAGCTGTGGCTTTACAAGTTGTATATATATTCTTCTAGCGTGTAATTGCCAACGGGCCGGATGCAGTGTGTGCGACATATGTGCGTATATATTAACCTTGATCTCTGACCTTGGGGTCGGTCACATGCACAGGCCATTTGCACAGATGTGATACTGTTCACCTATGGAATGTCTGCACAGGTTCACGCTCATATTTCATGAATCACTGATTCACATCCACGTTTTATGTCTCGGTCACCAGTCTATACGTGATTCTGCTGAGTTTGTTCTTTCACCAGATTTGTGTGTTCACTAATAATAATACCAATTGAATTAATTGAAAGTACTTATGGATTAGTGTGTTTCCACATATTGCAATGGATATACTGTGCACTACCTTTGCTGCAATAGAGAGGATATGAACCTTGTGTTCTATGTAAATGGATGTTCTGGACATCCAGTACACATTGACTCTGGTTTATATATTATATAGTTGATTTAGTTACACTATCTTTCCTTGTTCACTTGACAGTTAACCATGTTACAGCTAATGCGACAGCCATGACAGTGTGACAACCACGTGACAGTGTGACAACCATGTGACAGTTGTGACAACCATGTGACAGTGTGACAACCATGTGACAGTGTGGCAACCATGTGACAGTTGTGACAACCATGTGACAGTGTAACAACCATGTGACATTGTGACAACCATGTGACAGTGTGGCAACCATGTGACAGCCATGTGACAGTGTAACAACCATGTGACAGTGTGACAACCATGTGACAGTGTGGCAACCATGTGACAGTTGTGACAACCATGTGACAGTGTGACAACCATGTGACATTGTGACAACCATGTGACAGTGTGGCAACCATGTGACAGTTGTGACAACCATGTGACAGTGTGACAACTATGTGACAGTGTGGCAACCATGTGACAGTGTGGCAACCATGTGACAGTTGTGACAACCGTGTGACAGTGTGACAACCATGTGACAGTTGTGACAGTGTGACAACTATGTGACAGTGTGGCAACCATGTGACAGTGTGGCAACCATGTGACAGTTGTGACAACCGTGTGACAGTGTGACAACCATGTGACAGTGTAACAACCATGTGACAGTGTGGCAACCATGTGACAGTGTGGCAACCATGTGATAGTGTAACAACCATGTGACAGTGTAACAACCATGTGACAGTGTGGCAACCATGTGACAGTGTAACAACCATGTGACAGTGTAACAACCATGTGACAGTGTGGCAACCATGTGACAGTTGTGACAACCATGTGACAGTGTAACAACCATGTGACAGTTGTGACAACCGTGTGACAGTGAGACAACCATGTGACAGTGTAACAACCATGTGACAGTGTGGCAACCATGTGACAGTGTGGCAACCATGTGACAGTGTGGCAACCATGTGACAGTTGTGACAACCCGTGTGACAGTGTAACAACCATGTGACAGTGTAACAACCATGTGACAGTGTGGCAACCATGTGACAGTGTAACAACCATGTGACAGTGTACAGTGTGGCAACCATGTGACAGTGTGGCAACCATGTGACAGTATTGTAACAGTCATGCATGATGTCTAAATGTGGCATTACTTTGCTATGCAATATTTCTATGTATGAGAAATGACAAGAGTATCACAGTCAATGACATTCGTGTGAAAATGTCATTCACTACTACTACTAATAATAAATATGTGTTGTAATGTAGTGACTAACATACTATGCCTTTTCTGGTGATAGTTTGGCATGATGACTTTTGTTAGATCTAACACTGTAATATCACTGGTGGTTAGTTTCCACACCCTATTGCAGGTGGTAGAAATTAGGAGTCTTCATCTATGTTTCTAATCTTTACTACTTTGTACTACATTTCTTTTTTAAAGGGACTTTCTTTATTAATACATTTATTGTATTCACATGTGCCAACTTTATTAACTTTATCATATGACATGTGGATGGATGACTTTGAGACTAGATGAAGAGTATTATTAGATGACTGAATTAAGGGTATTGTTACATGACTAAATGAAGAGTATTGTTAGATGACTTTATGAAAAGTACTGATAGACGACTGGATTAAGAGTATTATTAGATAACAAAATGAAAATAATTGTTAGATGACTGAACAAAGTGTTAGGTGACTTGATGAAGAGTATTGTTAGATGACTGAATGAATAGTATTGTTAGATGACTGGATGAAAAGTACTGTTAGATGACTAGATTGAGACTAGATGAAGAGTATTATTAGATGACTGAATTAAGGGTATTGTTACATGACTAAATGAAGAGTATTGTTAGATGACTTTATGAAAAGTACTGATAGACGACTGGATTAAGAGTATTATTAGATAACAAAATGAAAATAATTGTTAGATGACTGAATGACAAATATTGTTAGATGACTGAACAAAGTGTTAGGTGACTTGATGAAGAGTATTGTTAGATGACTGAATGAATAGTATTGTTAGATGACTGGATGAAAAGTACTGTTAGATGACTGAATGAAGAGTATTGTTAGATGACTGGAAGAAAAGTACTATTAGATGACTGGATGAAAATTATTGTTAGTTGACTGGATTAAGAGTATTATTAGATAACAAAATGAAAAGTATTGTTAGATGACTGAATGACAAGTATTGTTAGATGGCTGAACAAAGTGTTAGGTGACTTGATGAAGAGTATTGTTAGATGACTGAATGAAGAGTATTGTTAGATGACTTGATAAAAAGTACAGTTAGAGGACTGGATGAAGAGTATTATTAGATAACAAAATAAAAACTATTGTTAGATAACTGGATGACGAGTATTGTTAGATGACTGAATGACGAGTATTATTAGATGACTGGACAAAGTGTCTTGTTATGTGACTTGATGAAGAATATTATTAGATGACTGCATGAAGAGTATTGTTAGATAACCAAATGAAGAATATTGTTACATGACTGGAAAAAGAGCAATGTCACATGACTGAAAAAGAGCATTGTTCGATGACTGGATGCAGACTATTGATACTTGCTAGATGACAGAATGAACAGTATTATCGACTTCTCTGACACCAACATTGCTGTACCTTCAGACACCCTGGATGAGACACCTCCCTATCAGCGAGGTTACAGAAACTCCTCGAGTGGAGACACAAGCAATGGTGTCATCTCTTCCACAGTGTCACGACAGACCAACCAGGTAATAACAGGGTGCCACCCTCTGGAATACAGGTCTTTTCAGAGATTTAAGTTTTAAGAAAATTGAAGTTATGTATCCACGAGGTGAGTAAGGTCAAGGACATCACAATCAGATTTCAAATGTGACATGAGTGCTGATTGTGCAGGACATGGAGTGATATTGAATCAGAAAGTTGTGACAACTATACATCATAGAATATGACCTAATTAATAATATGTTGCATCACTTGAATACAAGAGAAGCTTAATTTTGTCATTCACAAGTCACATTTGTCATCTGCAAAGTATTTGGAAGATATACTTTTAGGTCAAGTTTTGGATTGTGTTTGATAATACCATGGTATTGTTGGTGATGAAGGTGCACTTAACTCACTGTTGCTCATGTAGCGTGATTGTGCCTATTTTGATATTTAATCAGAAATTGTGCCTATTTTGATATTTAATCAGAAATTGTGCCTATTTTGATATTTAATCAGAAATTGTGCCTATTTTGATATTTAATCAGAAATTGTGCCTATTTTGATATTTAATAAGAAATTGTGCCTATTTTGATATTTAAACATAAATTGTGCTGACAGTTAGTTTACAAAAAACCACAAACTTGAGTGATGCAGCTCATTAATTAATTTCTGCTTCAGATGAGCATATGTAAAGTACATAATGTACAAATTCAGATAGCCATACTTAAAAACAACATTAACAAATATCTCAGAAACACATATACATAGATAAAAACTGTTGGACTTGATAAGTGGAATTCTTCCTTGTCCACTTGCCGTCTGGTTGTTTGCTCTGGATGGCAATCATCTTAAATGCTATGTTACAGTATACAGGCCGGTGCATTTGGTGTGAATTAGGACTGCGCTACAATGGCATGAAAGTAACATATTAATGAAGGTTTCTCAACAGGCCGCACGAGACAGAGCGTGCCGCGGACAACGTCAGTGTCCTCCTACAGCAGTAGACAACAGATGTCTAGTAGACAATCCTCTGCTCCACATGGACCTAACATCACCCGGTCTGGCAGTGACGGCACGGCAGAGATAGCAGCAGCCATGGCAGGCAAACTGGAGACCAGGAGAAGTCCTGTCACTAGAGGTGGGATACAACTGGTAGTAACAGGGAATTTTAATGAGTTAGTTTTTAATACTTACCTTGATGCAGTAACTTTTCCTTTCTTAAGTTAGAATGACCATATGGACTATTTTAATGGTTCTCTTAGATGCTGTGATATAATGCAATTGCAAATTAGTTGTGTACTGTGTGTGAGTAATGCCATGTATGCATGAGTCTCTGTCTGTCTGTGTCTCTCGCTGTGCGTTTGCATGTACTCAGTACGTTTCTGTGTGTGCACGCATGTGTGCATGTTTGTTTGTTATACGTTGTCCTACATGTTTTGTTTTTTTATGAAAGAATGAATTAATTTGACTTGATGGTAGTACATGACACAAACATTATTGCTATTTCAGTGGCTTTTATATAATATCAGACATGTATACAGTTGAAATATGGCAGAAACTAGAAATCTTTTCACTTCTTTTAAATGTTTGTATAACTACCAAAACAGTTGATTTACATACAGGTGTATATACATGCTATAGATAAAACATGTTCTACTGTCTGTTACGATGCCATAGCTACAGAGTCTTCGTCCAAGAACATGTACTGGTCGCAGTCGTTCACCTACGGCAGCAGACAGACAAGCCAGTCCAGTGCCAAGAAGTCCCTGCGTGCCAAGATGCCACAGTCTACCAGTGAGATCTTCCACGCTCCAGGTGACTTGTCTTCTCATTCACTTCACAACATTAGGGTCTCGTCTGATGAAACAGTATCATTTTATTTGAGACGCTTACATAAAAACCATATAGTGTACTACTAATTGTGTTATATAGGAAATGTATTATTATAAATATTTTTGTAATAGTATTATAGACAGCAGGCCACTATTGTAATTTATATTTTTTTATAAACATACCATGGATTTGTCTAAATGTCCACTCCAATGAACACCGTGTATAATGTTTGGTACTCAAGGGAGAGTGTAGAGCAGTCACACTAAATCATAACCCGATGTATCATATCTAATTCCTTCTATATCTCGACCCTGTCTCATGCCTGTTTGGACTTCTGTTACAGAAGCTACCCCCATCACGATGCAGGGCCCCATCCCCCAGTCACCCACCTCAGGCAGCTCGAGTGTGTCATCGGGGGTCCAGGACCCTTGCCCCACCATTATACCCACCTCCCCCAGTGTAGAGCTCGACAACACCATGAAGAGTTTCAACGAGATCCGTCAGTCACTCATGGATCCTACAAAACGGAAGAAACTGAGCCCAACAACTGGGTAAGTAGCATAGATGTGATGATTAATATCACTTACCAACAGGATCACATCCACTGTTAAAAATTACTGCCAGTCCAGAGGTCTGAGACCATCAAATTTTTAGTAGCTTTCAAAAAATGTGCCAGCCTGCCTGCATATGATGTCCACCATCATTTTAGCAAATATGGAAATTTGCATTTCCTAAACTGACAGTGAAATTGTTGCTTACATCTTATATGTGGACCACCAACATTTGAGTGTGGCTACAAAACTTAATAAAGTTGTAGGTCTCTTCAGCCAAAATACATCACTGTTAACCCCAAATCTGTTGCTGTCCAGCCCAGATCTATTTGTATCCATCACCTGCCAATTATTTTATAACTGCATATAAAGAATCATATATGTTAAAAGGTAAGTTCTTATATATCACAATATCTAGTTCTCAGGACTGCTCAATTTGTTTTACAACTTAATTACTGTTGTTGTATCAGTTGATATACTTTGGGCCAAAACATTCCTAGCCCAGCCAGACGCTGCAGGCCAAGATACTTGTATTATCAAAGTCTGTTTCTGTGTGATGCAGGCAGTTTGTGGACCATTTTGTGAAGAAGACAATGGCGGAAGTGGAGGACATTACAGCAGAGATTGACAAGAAATCTGAGGTGGGGACAGTTAGCATTTCATCTTCTGTTGCTACCCTTCATGCAGTTGCCATGCACAAATTTGCACAGTTGTGTAATTCCGTGAAGTCTCTTATATTGACATGAATTTTCTTAAGATGAGTACCTGTTTATTGCAGACTTAAGAAAATAAGTTTAAAGTTATGGACAACGTGACTTACAACACATAAAATCTTAGTTTCAAATGTGACTCAGACAACTTGGTCAGAAAGACAAGTTCCCTATGTTGAAAAATATTTTGGATTAAATTATCATATTTTATAATGATTCAACCAAATGAAAATTTTAATTATGTAAGTTATAGAGACACCACAAGTGGTCTCTCCATTGTGTTGCCCGGTATTGCAGAAGTATACTTGTTAGTGCTAGTACAAACACTATCAAGTGTCAACTATGATGTCAACCTTGCAGCAGGACAACAAGGCCTCAGCTGCCCCTCCTATGCCCTCCACCCCGAGGTCCTCCACACGCTTCCAGCTGCAGCCCAAAGGTGCGAGGACGAAGCATGGTGGTTACCTTGCAGGCCACGTGATGGAGACCAGCAGTCTGACAACATATCTGTCTAACGGCCGCACGCACAAGTCATCCCTCGGTCTGCCCTCCAGTTACCGCCCTACCTCCAGTCGAGGGGCGCCATCAAGTTACGGCGAGGCCTCAGGAGGGCAGATAGACCCCGAGTTCACCCCGATCATCAACAATGCCCGGACGTTATCCGTGCAGCTTCAGGGCACCAACTTGTACCAGACTACGGAGACACGACGCTACACAAAGGAGCAGATAGAGCAAGGGCTACATCAGGGCTACGCAAGAATGGATGAGGGGGGCAGCTGGACGTCCAGTAGTGATGACAAGGACAGGGCGTTGCCACGGCGACCATCGACAGAACCAGCCTCGACGGGACCCGTCACAAGAAGCAATAACACCGAGGTGAGTGGTCAAAATTTAAAGGGCTTCCTCGATCAGCTCAATTTTTCTGCTCATGTCATTTCACGTTAATTTTATGAAAAGTGAACCTACAGAGTGTCCACTATGACATGCAACTTTTGTATGTAGTTTTGGTAAAACCATCAGACAAACTATTAAGTTATTTAATTTCTGCCTGGGGATCATTCAAGGAATTTCCGAATTAGAATCTTGATGTGAATAGGTGATATGATTACGCATATATTTCTGTGTTTATGTTGTCGACTTTCACTACTCTTAGTTCAAACATTGTGCCACCAACAAATTCAGTGGGTTGGAGGCTATATAATAATAATAATGTTTTATTTCAGACAAGCATTGCGTCCATATAGAAAAAAGTACATCAATAAAAACATCCAGATAAAAATTTAAAATAATTAAATATATCAATAAAACAAGATATTTAAAAATTATACAAGGCCTTGACCCACTGATGCTGCAACTCTGAATAATTGCATTAACAGACCTGTAATCTTCAATTTACTGTTGCACCAGTATTAGTAAAAAAAGTATCTTTGTAGCTGCACATAATTTGTCACGGTGGCCTGTACGTCAGCAATCTTGTAGGTCTTAGTACACATCTCCATAGATCAATCAACATTTATCATCAATTATCATGTCTTGTAAACGTATTATTATGTTCATGGTTGATCTAAAGAAATTGTTTCTCTTCTAAGTATGCTGAGTGCCTGAGCTTATGAGGACCCGACTGTAAAGAAATCCAGTGTATATTTCAATCTGCACTGTATTTAGCTGGGCTATCCTGAATAAAGATATTTTATTATTATAGATATTAAAAAATCAAACTTGTCATTGGAAATTGCTGTCAACTCACTATGGGGATACCCCGGTACTACACTTCAATACAAATGTGTACATGTAATTGCTTATAAAAAGAGTATATTGTTTAGGTTTCGTCTACAAACTCTGGGTCATAGCACCTTCCCTAACTTCGATGTACATGACTTCTTGTCATGCTTCAGTTAATAGTTCTTTTCTTTCAGCTTGAAGCGTCAAAGCCACAATCCAGTGGTAAGTTGAATACTTCTATTATAATGGGAGATTTTAATGCGAAACAATACTACATAAATTATTGTTATCAAGTCAGTGGCACTGTGTCTCTGTGTTTAGTTATAACTAATTAAATAAATATCAAGGATTCTGCTATCAAACATAACTAGTATTTGATAAGGTTGTTAAGTTACCTGTCAGAATCCTTTGTTGTGCTCAGTGGGGCTATTGGCACCTTCACTGTGGCTTCATCACCATTATTGTCTTTGTTGGCATGTGACATTCGTAATAGTCACATGACAGCAGTTCCAAGAAGATCATGGGAAGATGGTAGCCACTGTCAGATCTCAATTGCTTCACTGATTTTTTATTTTTCTTCACCAGAAATTGTTCTATCTGACAAGCACTATGGCATCTCTGGCCGTGATGATATCGAGCACTGTAGCATCTCTCGACGTGATGATATCGAGCACTCTGGCCATGATAATATCAAGCATTTTGGTATCTCTGACCATGATGATATCGAGGACTGTCGCATCTTTGGCCGTGATGATATCGAGCACTGTGGCATCTCTCGACGTGATGATATCGAGCACTCTGGCCATGATAATATCAAGCATTTTGGTATCTCTGACCGTGATGATATCGAGGACTGTCGCATCTTTGGCCGTGATGATATTGAGCACTGTGGCATCTTTGATATCACCCTCATAGGGACTCCAGCTACAATCTTCCCGCGATTTTAGAACTGCTGTCATGTGACATTTACCAGCAGTGTCACATGACAGCCGAGAGGAGCGCACAGTAAAGCTGGTAAAGGTATTGAAAGCTGCATAACAAAGGATTCTGTGAGGTACTTAACAACTATAAGTATAACAAGTATTAATGTAACAGAATCCGGTGTCAACACACACACTGATAGTTATTATTGTTTCTTGGCAAAATGGATGTAGTTATGGGTAGATACAGAGAACAAAATGTTGTGCTTTACATTGTGTTGATGTATGCACGACTTTGTACAGATCAAAGCATCTCAACATCATTTCTGAAGTTCTCTAACATGTATACTGGTGCAGGAATGGAATTAATATTGGGGGAGCCGAGAACCGGAGCTTCAGCACACCACACCACTCTGCTGTCGGATCATGACATCGGAAGACATGGCGGGGGTGCTGTTGAAAATGTTTGCGGCGGCGTTCAAAAGTTTTAATCTCGCCAGAAGCACCTAATTGCATCCCGCTTGACGCTTGCCAAAAAACCCACCTTAGGGCTCTCAGAAAAACCTTGATTTGTACCCCCTTTGAGGTTCGCCAAAAAAAACCATTCAGGCTCAGATTTACTGGGAGCAGAACCATATGTCTGCCCCCGGTAAAATTCCAATGTGGGTAGCTGCCCCTTTGTCCTCTCCCATTCCAGCACCTATGAATATATAATCATCAATTCCACCTGTCCTCATGTTTCAGTGGGCTGTGGGCCAACCAAGATCTCACTGATGATCTCTCGTGGTCACCAGGAGCAACACAGTGGTCAGTTCCATGCCCACTCTCTCACACGCCCGGTCAACCGGCCACCTCTCCTACGCAACATGCCAAAGCGATTATGATCCTGGGCCGTCAGTATGTGGCCGGAACATTGGATGGTCAGCTTGTGGTGACAGAATGCAGGACTCAGGTGACAAGGACATCAAACAAGTGATGATGTGTCGCAGTGGAGAGTGAGGCTTCCTGTGGCATCATTGTCATTTGATGTGATAATATAGATCCACCAATGTAATCTTCATGGCAGTTGTGGTATAACATTTACATGTTTGCTACAAGATAGTTTGTGCCTTGATGGCACCTGCCTGCAAGATGTGGATGCCATGATGATGATTGTCAGAAAGTCTGTCATTCCAACTGTACTCCAACCCATCAGAGGATATGAGTGAGTAGGTGGTAGGCAAAATTACCTTCTAATAACCATGTACTTAGTACTCTGGATGTCTGACTTTGTACAAATTCAGACTTGTACCTCGAACTACAACTAAACATTGCGACACTCGTACTTGGCAGAGCTGCTCTATGAACAACACACAGCTAAAGCCGCTTCAAGAGAAGGCATGCTGCAGGGCTGATATTGGAGAAAGTCGGCATTTGTTTGTATCAACTGGAATTGGCATTGTGTCAATTGACAATATTGTATGTTGGAAATCTCTGTTTTGTACTTTTAACCGGAAGTGTCTGTATCAGACAGGTAAATGAAATGTACACGCAATAAGAAGTTCTCAATGTATAGTTGAATCAGACAGTTATTAGAGAGATCTTCTACATGTCTGTGTAAGTGTGCTAATGAACGACTAAGGAAGGAAACACTCTTAAAATTATTAATTGCAGAAACATTCTTAAGAAACTGAACCACTGTTGGTCAATGTTCTGCTTTTAATATCTTGCAATAGGCTTTGTATGAAAATGTTTTATAATTAATAATACATTTTTAATCAAATATGAAACTGTTTATTCTAAAGGTGTATGATAGTTATGGTGCTGTATATATAATAAATTTATAGCTAAGGCTGCACAAACATGTTTTATTTACAAGAATATTATGTAATCAGTCATACATTTTGCACAGCATATGACATTGTCCATTGCACTTATTCTGTAATGGTCATGCTGTATATAATGTATATATAAGAGTCTAACAAGACATGTTTATTAAGACAGAATAAACAACATGTTATACAAGTGTTGATTGTATTTGGACACTTAAGAAGACACAGTCATTGCTGATGGAGTTCTCCATGGTAGCACAAATAAGTCATACACTACCAAGTAGTAAGTATTGAATCAACAGAATCAAGTAACTGTAGATCCAACCCTGGCTTAGCCACACATGTCATTGTAATAATTAATTTGCAATCCAAGTCCAGCGTGGCCAAGTACCAGGTAGTTAGGAATGTTGACTCAAAGTTACAGGTAGTCTTTAATTGCCAAGTAGGAATGACTTGACTCGGTGACAGCCATGATATATATACAGCATCGAAGCAGCTCATGTTGGTCTTACATGACTAGATAGGTCCAGTAGAGCCATGTAGGTTGAATATAGCCAAGTAGGTCATGTATGACCAAGTAGTTGACAGTGTAGTTGACAGTGCAGTTCAAAAGGTCAACCATCGGTATCCATGTTGATGCAGGGGGGCAGTTATACAAGTGGTCCGGAGTCAGAGGTGACTAGTCATGGATGCGCTGGGTATAAGGTCCACCATCACCTTGCCAATGCTCTTCTTTGTATACAAATACTGAAATGAGAAACAATTTTTATGTTCAAATTTATTTTACTTGACTGTTTGTAGTGCAAAATAATCAATGTGCAGAATTTATAAATCCAGACACATCACAGAAAAAACATTTAATTTCCACAGGCAATGAAACACAAATAGAATATTATATCACAAACATCCAGACAGGTGAACAAGATGATCAGATGCTTTGTGTGGACCAAGACAATCACAACTGACTACCGTGTAGGCAATCACTCGCCTTGCAGAGAAACCAACGTCCCATCAAAATGCTAACTCAAACTGAAAATACAGATTACAAGAAAATATGCCTTTATTTATGTGACTTTTCCCACCAAAATGTTTATTTTCTGTGATGCTCTTTTTTATGTCGGAGAACAAGTAAATGTCAGGAATTTTTGCAAGTTTGAAACTAACCTCAGTAGCTGACTGGATGGACTAGAAGATGTAGGAACATAATCCAAAAGTTTGAAACTAACCTCAGTAGCTGACTGGATGGACTAGAAGATGTAGGAACATAATCCAAAAGTTTGAAACTAACCTCGGTAGCCGACTGCTTGGTCTAGAAGATGTAGGAACATAATCCAAAAGTTTGAAACTAACCTCGGTAGCTGACTGGATGGACTAGAAGATGTAGGAACATAATCCAAAAGTTTGAAACTAACCTCAGTAGCCGACTGCTTGGTCTAGAAGATGTAGGAACATAATCCAAAAGTTTGAAACTAACCTCGGTAGCTGACTGGATGGACTAGAAGATGTAGGAACATAATCCAAAAGTTTGAAACTAACCTCAGTAGCTGACTGGATGGACTAGAAGATGTAGGAACATAATCCAAAAGTTTGAAACTAACCTCAGTAGCTGACTGGATGGACTAGAAGATGTAGGAACACAATCCAAAAGTTTGAAACTAACCTCAGTAGCCGACTGCTTGGTCTAGAAGATGTAGGAACATAATCCAAAAGTTTGAAACTAACCTCGGTAGCTGACTGGATGGACTAGAAGATGTAGGAACATAATCCAAAAGTTTGAAACTAACCTCAGTAGCCGACTGCTTGGTCTAGAAGATGTAGGAACATAATCCAAAAGTTTGAAACTAACCTCGGTAGCTGACTGGATGGACTAGAAGATGTAGGAACATAATCCAAAAGTTTGAAACTAACCTCAGTAGCTGACTGGATGGACTAGAAGATGTAGGAACATAATCCAAAAGTTTGAAACTAACCTCAGTAGCCGACTGCTTGGACTAGAAGATGTAGGAACATAATCCAAAAGTTTGAAACACCTCAGTAGCTGACTGGATGGACTAGAAGATGTAGGAACATAATCCAAAAGTTTGAAACTAACCTCGTTAGCTGACTGGATGGACTAGAAGATGTAGGAACATAATCCAAAAGTTTGAAACTAACCTCGGTAGCCGACTGGATGGACTAGAAGATGTAGGAACATAATCCAAAAGTTTGAAACTAACCTCAGTAGCTGACTGGATGGACTAGAAGATGTAGGAACATAATCCAAAAGTTTGAAACACCTCAGTAGCTGACTGGATGGACTAGAAGATGTAGGAACATAATCCAAAAGTTTGAAACTAACCTCGTTAGCTGACTGGATGGACTAGAAGACGTAGGAACATAATCCAAAAGTTTGAAACTAACCTCAGTAGCCAACTGGATGGACTAGAAGATGTAGGAACATAATCCAAAAGTTTGATACTAACCTCAGTAGCCGACTGCTTGGACTAGAAGATGTAGGAACATAATCCAAAAGTTTGAAACACCTCAGTAGCTGACTGGATGGACTAGAAGATGTAGGAACATAATCCAAAAGTTTGAAACTAACCTCGTTAGCTGACTGGATGGACTAGAAGACGTAGGAACATAATCCAAAAGTTTGAAACTAACCTCAGTAGCCGACTGGATGGACTAGAAGATGTAGGAACATAATCCAAAAGTTTGATACTAACCTCAGTAGCCGACTGCTTGGACTAGAAGATGTAGGAACATAATCCAAAAGTTTGAAACTAACCTCAACAGCTGACTGGATGGACTCGAGACCATAGAATGGTCCCGATGTGAAACCGCTGCCATTGTCTACCAAACTGTGCAGCTTGCCCTGTGTGGTTAGCTGCACTAGACGCGCCATGTATTCGTGGAAGTGTGCCACGTAATGGTAGAGGAAGAATCCACGTACACTGGCTGATCTGTTGAGGAGCTGTAAAACAAAATATATATGAACCAAAACAATAACATGTTAACATGACTGTTTGCTGACAACAAATACATATGGGCTAACCATTGCACTATTATTTTAAATTGGTGTTACACTTCAAGCCAACACTACTAAATCTTTCCAGAAATTGACATCCAAACCACAACTACTGAGCAATTACTTATATTATTTTTACAATGGATAATTATGTGAGGTTTTGTCTGCACTCATGCCATAAATGCCATTATCAAAGCAGGTATTTTGGCAACATCTAATGCAGTGTCCGTATGGGTTTTGTAGATCAAAACCATTGGTTCTTTGAGTCAATGACAGGATTTTCCGTTTCCGTTTTGTGGGATATTTTACTTCCACAGGCTTAGACACCAGGCAGAAGGGACCACAGGCTTTTAGTGTCTCTTCTGAAAGACACAGGTAAGGTGGAGGTGAGCTTTTAGTGTCTCTTCTGAAAGACACAAGTTAGGTGGGGTGAGCTTTAAGTGTTTCTTCTGAAAGACGCAGATATGGTGGGGTGAGCTTTTAGTGTCTCGTCTGAAAGACACAGGTAAGGTGGGGGGTGAGCTTTTAGTGTCTCTTCTGAAAGACAGGTTAGGTGGGGTGAGCTTTTAGTGTCTCTTCTGAAAGATGCAGATATGGTGGGGTGAGCTTTTAGTGTCTCGTCTGAAAGACAGGTAAGGTGGGGTGAACTTTTAGTGTCTCCTGAAATACACAGATAAGGTGGGGTGAGCTGTTAGTGTCTCTTCTGAAAGACAGGTTAGGTGGGGTGAGCTTCTAGTGTATCTTCTGAAAGACACAGGTAAGGTGGGGTGAACTTTTAATGTGTCTTCTGAAAGACACAGGTAAGGTGGGGTGATTTTAGATTAATGGCATATGTCTAATGACAATGCTACATAAAGTGAGCCATACCAGAGCAGGTAGACCCACTGTCTGCAAGGGAGCGATGCCTGAGGCAGACTCATACCCAGTGATGAAGCCCAACACCAACAGTCGCCCATGTAATGCTAAACTGAAAGTGAAACCAGGTATTCATACCACATCCATCGGTGTCAGCCCAGTCTTACTGAAAGCCTCCATATGTACCAAATTCAATTTGAAAAACTTACAGCAAGTTGCAACAATCACACCTAAATAACAACATTAAACTGAGAAAGATCATGTGTGTTCATAGACATGTACAACAAAAACAGTAATACAAATATACAGTAAATAAAATTAATATTTAAAATTACAAAAAAATAAAATTTGAGTATTATTACTAAGAATAAATAACTTAAAACAAATATTGAAAATGTTTTAAAATACACTAGTAATGACACATAAGGTTAATTAAGACAGTCGCAGAAAGGTTTTGTAATAGCAATCTAAGTAAATTGGAGATCCAGTAACTGACATCATAAATGAAGTTATGCTCATGCTCTCCATCAAGCTTTGCTGTGCCAACAATGTTTACATATAATGTACATTACATCCCTACTGCAGCATAATATATGTTCTTGAGTTCAGCTAAATAGATAACTAAATTTTTTTGTTTATGTTGGACATGTAAACAACACTGACATCTAAAAGAAATAGGAATTCAATAACCTACACATTGCTGTCATACAGAGGTACCTTTCACCTGTGGATCTCAGTGTAAACTGTTATTTTTGTCAGAGGTGACATACCTTTTGACACATACGTCAAACATGTCACCTCCAACTGTCTCGTACATGACGTCCACCCCATTCTGAAACACACCTCTACATCAAAACATAGCTGGTACAAACCACTAAAATATGCTCAATTGGTTTATCCACACAAGCATCACTGGGTAGACCTGCATTGATAATTTAGATCAACAATTAAAATTATTCAGAAATGAACCTGAAAATAAAAATGTCAATATTCATTGAGTGTTCCTGTAAGACATGGTATTCGTGCTTGGGTACTATTTTGGTAGCCTAACTTACCGGGTATTCTTTCTTCAGGACATGTTGAAGTTTCTCTTTCGTGTAGTTTATTGGCCTGTGGCAACCAATGTTCTGGAAACGTAATAAAATGTGAACGTTGCAAAGTTACATAAAACAGTTGTATATATTTAGTATATACTTGTATAACTTAGAAGCAACAGAATAGTGGTATTTAAAAAACGAATGCTCAAAATGTTGCGGACAAAAAAGTAACAAAGAAATTCTTAGACAACATCTAAGATGAAAAGAGAAACTTTTCATTAAATATAAGATCATAAAAATGATATAGTAAAATTTTGAGTTTGACAAAGAATAAAAATAATAGTAGATACATTACAAAATCTTGGTATCGTGCATCATGCATGATGCTTCACATAATCAAAAGTGTTTGTCATACCTTGAGGAATTGCACTTTCTCGTCAGATGAGCATGTGCCTATGACATGACAACCTTTCTCTCGCGCCCACTGCACCTACAATGTTTGAAGGTCATAGAAAACAGTCAGTTTCATTTTGTTAATTTTACAAAAGACAAAATTAAATATTTATATTACAATTTATAACTATATATTAACTGATTATGTAAAAAATCCCATTAACTTTCTGATGTCTAATCTACACTGTTCCTTCACTGTGCAACTTTGCATCTGAGAAAAAACATTTGTATCATTATTTGTACTTTATAACTGTGCAATACCATCTATTACATTTCATGTGAGCATACTTACTGCTAACTGCCCAGTGCCTCCAGCTGCAGCTGAAGTCAACAAAAACATGCATAACAACATCATTCATATCAGCAATATCCATTAAATTAAAACAGCTTCCGACTTTGAAACTAATCATCAAAGGTTTGCTGAACGTTTTCATGGTTTTCAGTAGCTGTTAACTATAGAAACCAACATGTCGCCTTGCAAGTAAAAAAGATAAGTTCTTATATAGCACAGTATCTAGTCTTTAGGACTGCTCAAACCGCTTTTACACTTTACTCTCTGGCAGATCTGTTCAATTGAACACCATTTTGACTTCTCTGGGAAGCATTCAGCTATGCAGCAATTAATGCACAAATACTTTCGACATAAATATCCATATCTGTCTATAGCCAGGTACTCATGCACATGGCTGAGTGAACTAGAGCAACGTAACGTGAAAGAACTTGCCCAAGGTTTGACGTAGTAGCACAGGATTCAAACCTGGGTTCTCTTGGGTGGGAGTCCGGTGCTCTACCCACAGCGCCCCACATAAATAGTTGAGGCACATGAACTTTGTCTTACAAATGTATCTACATGTGTACACAGCTTCAAGACAACAACTGAATAGGAAGACTGTGTGGGAGAGTTTCTAATTGGTGGAAACTGATTAACAACAAAACAGTGAAACTATAACCCCTGCAGTCTTCAGCAAAATGGTTGGTTCCATCTTACCTGTATAGAAAGTTAATGTTCTTACCTGTCACCAGCACGGTTTCACCTTTGCGTATTTCTCCCACCTGAAAGAAGTTCAAAATCTGTTCTGTAAAGACCAGATACATTTCTTCTGGAAAGAGAATGTTAGTTGGTCAGAAAAACATAATCTTGTTTAATGTTTACCTTTTAATTGCAAACAATAAATAAATCAAGCATGTTCATAAATCAAGCATGTATCATATTTATTGTTATAAATCTTCTAAATTAATGAACCAGATATGGATTGCACATAGAATGGTCTACAAATGCATACTCATGCTAAACAAGTGACAAGATATTAAAATAGATTGTTTCTTTTCACACACTTTGATGTACCTTATCGAGAGCAATCGCTGCCGTCATGCCGCTCACAATAAGAGGCAAAAATTCAGACTTGACTGCGGGAAGATGCATCACAAATGCCTCTGGTACGACCTGCAAGTTATGATATCCCAAGATGAATGATGCCGTAGAACTCATAGACTCCCAAGTGATCCAGCATTATGGCTCCATGCAAATAATCAATGCATCAAGCTGACAAGTATTTTTTATTAAAATAAATTACCTGATCATATACATATACATGATTATAGTTATTTACACTATGCTTACTATCAAACTGGCACATAATGTTAATTTTCTGCTGATGCTGTCTGATTACATGTAGTTGACACATGTGTGTAAAAACAGTGTCTTAATACTACCCAGTACACGTATAGGCCGGACGCCCAGTATCATAAATGTGCCTAGAAAACAATTTTTGTTCCAAAACTCTGGGGCAACCTGTTGTTTACATAAATGGATAGTTCACATCTCGGGGAACCTTGGGTAAAAGTTCTTCACAAGGTATCTGCCAGTTTTTTGTAACATGACAAAAATTTACATGAGCCAGGTAAGTTGCGTTGACCAAAAATATGGGGTAGAGGAAATAGTCCATATCTGGAGAATGAACAGTCGTATGTTAACGTATTACCACTCGTTGGACTTGTCATTACCTTATCTTTGTCCTGGTGTAACAAAAATGTTCGCTAGACCAAATAATGACATCACGAAATTACATTTTATGACATAACCATTAAAAATTTGAAAATCTGCCACCATCATCGTTTGCATCAAGATACAGTACACTTAGAATGCAGTGATTCAGTAACGCTATATATATATCATTGTAAAGCATGATAGTTGGCAAAGGTTTTGAGAAAAAAATAATTATAAAAATTGGTAGATTGAGACAACAGTGCCCAGTTAAAGTTGCCACTTTTTTCTAAAATTACTATTGGGCAGGCAGTACAATTCAAGGATCAAAATCAACAGGATATTAGTATGAATGTGGTGTAAGCATGTGACTGGTATATATAATATATTCTTGTTAACTACACATCTATTATCTAATGATTACTTATGTTCTTTAGGATTATAAGACATCTGTATAGTGGCATGTTGTGTGAGATCAAAATTAGGGTGGGTGGGGAAACAGTCTATATTTGACATCTGAACAGGGACATCATAATAACAATTGAAAATGTGTTAGATTTGCATTTACAAGAGCTTTATTATGAGAAAATAAAAATAGGGTAACCATAGCAATGACTGCACCAGAAGTAATATGATGACACCACTCCTTCCTTCCTTTGAGAGTCTGCCGCCACCATTGTAGCAGCACTAGTATAGAAAGCTTAACATAGAGTTATTTAGTTATCCTACACATACCCCAGGGTAATCCTAAAACATGATGATTTGTAACAGTTTTGAGTAATTAAAAATAAATGTGAAAAACAACAAATTGAGGCTGCATTTACCAAATTATGCTCATAGATACACATTGCAGAGCGCAGTGGCTAGAGCATCAGACTCTCAATCGAGAGAATCCAGGTTCAAATCCTGTGCTGCTGTGTCAAATCTTGGGCAAGTTCTCCACACATTAATTGCAGCATGGCTGAATGTTTTCCAGAGAAGTTGAGATGGTGTTCAATTGAACAGGTCTGCCAGGAAGTAAAGAGTAATGTGATTTGAACAATCCTAGGGACTGAATACTGTGCTTTATAAGAACTTACGTTTACTTTTTTTACATTCTTTGTGCTAGTTTAGGAAAGATCAACACCAGCAGGACTGCAGTGAGAATATTGTAGGAGCAAATGACTGATATACAGAACTAATGTTGACCATTTACACTTCTATAATAATAATAATAAGATAACTTCTATTGCACCTAAATCCTTGGAAACCAAGCTCAGAGGCGCATCAAAACAAAAGGATTGGTCAATCTCAAAATCCACAAGTAGTATTCTAGTTGTCAACAGATGGGTCAAGGCAACAACTTATGCTAACTTGGCAGAGTACTTAATGAGCAGTAAACTAATGAGCAGGACTCTTACAAACACAATCAACATGGGCTGATATAGGACTGATGACCAACACATTTGTAACACCTCACACTCTCTGACGGTTCAGATTGGTTAATTAGGTGACATGTTTAGTGAGCTTCGGCCAAAATATCATACTAAAGTGTAGCATTGGTCCAGCAACATTACAACAAATAGTTGGTTGCATAGTAACTTTGTTCGTTGACTACACATTCCTTCGAATTTAGCAATATTAAATTGGGCCTGTGTCAATAACGTGTAAATGGTACTTACATTACTCCAACCATCATCCAATGTTGCCCTAACCTGTTAACATTGCTCCAACTACTCACCAACACTGTCCAAACACTGTTACGTATCCTATATTTCAATGTTCCCCAACCCAAGGGGGGCACTGAATACATTGCCAGTATACTATCCTTGAGAATTTTTGAAACTGACCCCACTCTTCCAAACACGATTTAGATTTCTGTCAAAAGATATTTATCAAGTTGTGTGGATTGAAATATATAACCATTTTCCATGGACAAAAGTCACAAAGGACAAGTTATAGCATTTTCAAATTGATTGATTAACTCGAAGTGTATCCCCTTTAGCATGTAAAATATGCATGTATGATATCCATGATATGTACACAAATATCTCTCAGTTTTCTTCCTTTATACATATATATTATTATTATATATATATATATATATATATATATAGGTAGATAGATAGATAGATAGATAGATGAAATATAAATAAATAAATCTATACAAATTATTTTAATGATTACAATAATGCATCATACACACACAAGAAAATACAGTGGTGATTTTTATATGCTATCTATACAAAATTATATTTATGTAATTATTTCTTAACATTTAAAAAAATTACATATATTTTTTAACCTATTTATATTTTAACTAATTTAATTAGTATGTGATAAAAGTAGTCGTATTCGCATATTGTTGCCATTAAAAATATAAAGCTAGGAAATTAATTATTAAACATATAAATGAATTACATGTGTGATTTCATATGTAAGTGTGTGCATAGGTTAATTGTGTGGGATACAATAAACTTACTCATAAAACATGGAATTTGTCGCAAAGATGGTACACTGATTGGTTGTATTGAGTTCCCCCTGGCCCCAACCAACTTGCAACCATTCTCCAAATTCAAACTTAATAATTACATAAATTTGTGGTTTAATGATACATTAAATTCAATGACATATTCAATTCAATATACCATAGATAAATATTACACTTCTCTATACTCCCTTGATTGACCAATTTAATATACATAATATGATATTTCACAATGTACAACATCACTTAGTTGACTTTTGAATACATTAGCACAATTTAAGTTGAATACAGAGATAGGGCATATGGCATCTTCAAGTTTAAGTGTAGTTTTGAGCTTGCAGATAATGACATTATTAAGCCAACAATTCAAAAAACTACTGTGTACCATGTCACTTAAATTTCTACAATGCTCCATAATTCTATGCAAAAACTGTACATATATATTAACATACCGTATTCATTTTATTAAGCATACAGTACGCATAGCAAATATTAGAGACGCTGAAATATGTCAAAAAATCGTCCCTATTAAGCGTACACCCAAATGAGCCAAGTTTAAATAGACACAACGTCGTTGCCGGCCGAGTTGGTCATTTGGTTGATGCAAGAGCAGACTTAACTGCATCTGGCTAATTCCACCCGACGTACAAACAATTACTGTATAAGTAACGTTCGAGCAGCAAACCAGCAGACTACGGCGAGTCCGGCATCGCTCACCGGCGAGCAAGTGGACGATGACGCCAACAAGCGAATCCAGCATCGACCGCTGGCAAGCAAGCGCGGCACTTGTGTCGAATCTGGACCCATCTCGATTTCGCCATTATACTGTGTACCATGTCACTTAAATTTCTACAATGCTCCATAATTCTATGCAAAAACTGTACATATATATTAACATACCGTATTCATTTTATTAAGCATACAGTACGCATAGCAAATATTAGAGACGCTGAAATATGTCAAAAAATCGTCCCTATTAAGCGTACACCCAAATGAGCCAAGTTTAAATAGACACAACGTCGTTGCCGGCCGAGTTGGTCATTTGGTTGATGCAAGAGCAGACTTAACTGCATCTGGCTAATTCCACCCGACGTACAAACAATTACTGTATAAGTAACGTTCGAGCAGCAAACCAGCAGACTACGGCGAGTCCGGCATCGCTCACCGGCGAGCAAGTGGACGATGATGCCAACAAGCGAATCCAGCATCGACCGCTGGCAAGCAAGCGCGGCACTTGTGTCGAATCTGGACCCATCTCGATTTCGCCATTATAACTTGAGTCTTGCCTAACTTTGATACCTCAGTGCGTTAGTTCCATCATTCTACATCATTCCAGACATACTTATATTACGAAAATATGACCATGTTTGTGCTAGTCTGCGCCACTGCGGTCGTGTGTTACCGCATCGCGCGCATAAAATGACCGATACAGCAGCATATGTTGATGCATACCAGGATGCTATTTATGCCTCAAAAGTGCGCTAAGACGCAATATTCCTAAACGTAAATATGCCTGAGATAATGTTGAATTTATACCCTTGCATTCTTATTATAACATAATAATGTTGTGACCATTTATCAATGTATTCTGTTTGTATTATCCCAGATATTTTTATTCAACCAAGACAGTATTTTTCTAACACTTGGTTGCTCCCTCAGCCACAACGAAACTGCCTATTGTAAGAGAATAAATACTAACTGGTCC
Source organism: Paraescarpia echinospica (assembly GCA_020002185.1). Classification (NCBI taxonomy): domain Eukaryota; kingdom Metazoa; phylum Annelida; class Polychaeta; order Sabellida; family Siboglinidae; genus Paraescarpia; species Paraescarpia echinospica. Next base: position 30,293,045 of record CM034536.1, read on the forward strand.
CTTACTACGTAGCTAGCCGTATATTCACCAGGGGACACCATCGTCTCGCTGTTTGGGTGTGCTAATGGCGTATGCCAAGTAAGCGTGTCGTCCAAGTTGGATACATTCACCTTTCGATCAAACATTGGAATATACTATGAGCCACCCTTATACCAATACCGAAAAAAGGTGACATACAAGAATGCTCAAACCACAGGACTATATCCCTCATCAGCCATGCGAGCAAAATTATGCTAAAAATCATAATGAAGAGAATCACAACAAAATTAGAATGTGAAGTCAACAGAACACAAGCTGGTTTCCGGACTGGAAGAGGAACAAGAGACCACATTTTCAACCTGAAGATGTTAATTCAGAAATGCAGAGAATTCAACCATGACCTTAGGATCTGTTTCATAGATTATTCAAAAGCTTTTGATAATGTTAGTCATCAACAACTCTGGAAAACCTTGATATACATGGGATTTGACCAGAAAATTATATCATTTATCCAAAATTTATATGTTAGACAGCAGTCTGCAGTGAGATTAGAATGTGATACCACAGGTTGGTTCGCAGTCGGCAAGGGAGTGAGACAGGGGTGCATTCCCCCACCTATTCAGTCTATACACAGAGAATATCATGAGAGAAGTCGAGACTGACACGAGAAGCAAGTTTTTTAATGGACTGAAAGTGAATGGACAGGAGATATATGAATTGAAATATGCTGATGACACAGCGTTAATATCCGATACAAAAGAAGGATTGGATAAACTGATAACTACTGTCAAAGAGCACAGCGAGATGAAAGGATTGAAACTAAACGTAAAGAAGACTAAGATTATGGATGTGAAGTGATGTCGAGAACCATCAGAAGTCACAGTAGATGGCGAGGAAAATAGAACGAGTGGAAAGTTTTGAATATCTGGGGTCACTGATAGAAGCGGATGGAGATGGGATGAAAGAGATCAAGCGGAGGTTGGCAATGGTGAGTAAAAATTTGACAGAGATGAAGAAGCTGTGGAAAGCAACGAACAAAGATATGAAACTACGAATTATCTGAGTCTGCATATTTCTTAATAAGAACATTACTAAACGTATATAAATGCATTTGAAAACAAGTGTTATAGAAAGATATTACGAGTTTCGTGGACTGAACGTAGAACTAACGAATCCATCGCAGATGAACTTGGTGTTATACCCGGGACTTTATTGAACTTTGTAAAGAAACAGAAACTAAGTTATTTCGGCCATGTGAAATGGCATCAGTCTCTAGAGAGATTAATAATGGAAGGAAAAGTGGAAGGCAGCAAAAGCAGAGGAAGACCTAGGAGACAATGGGGGAAGGTCATAGAGGAATGGATGGGAGCAGACGTCTGGCGAGTGGGGAGACTGGCAAATGAAAGAGCTGTCTATAGACAATCCATCAAGGTGGCAACGTCCGGAAATGGATAAGCAAACCCAAGCAATGTAGGTTGTTTAGTGTTACTAGCTGTTTACATATTCACGAGTGGACAAGAGGTTACAAGAACGCTGCAAAGTCTCCAGATATGTATGAAAAAATGTTAAGTAAAAGATTGTCAAATGTCGCAGTAATTTGATATCAGGGGAGAGGACATTGCATTACGGATTCCCGACATCGCCAAAATTGGGGTGTATGCTAATTAGGGCATGTACACTAATTAGAACGAATACGGTAAGTTATGTATTATATTGCTACTGCTCCAGTTTTTTAAGACACTTAATTAAAAGAAATGTAATAAATTTGGCACAGTTCAAATAAAGTAATAATTTACAAGTTGTGTGTTATATAAATTACTATCATGTCAGAAGAGTCCACCTGACTGTAAAGTATGAAAAATGAAGAATAACATAAACACTCAAGGTTCACTTTAAATGGATCAGTATTAATAGACATGCATGCATCTAAACGTGTGGAATAACAACCAAACAGTGTGAAATAGCTCATGATGCAATTTGAAATATATGTGAAATTATCCCATTTTCCCGTAGGCTTGTGGGTTGTGGATGAGACCTAATTACATTATTCAAATATCATAAATTTGAGTTTGTTATACCTGCTAAGTTGTTTTGGAAAGTGGTATGGTATCATCAATGGGGTATTATTTTATGTACATAATCATTGCTGCGTACTGGTGTTTTAAACATTTTGATTTGTACAGAAACATCCATCTTTTAAAATAAATATGTGTGTAAACAGATCAATATCATTTATCTATGAGCACCTCAATATATTTCAACTTTTATCTTCAAATCCATGTTGTTGGTGGTGGAATTACTGGATATCAATATTATAACTACCGCATTCTGCTACTCTCGAAACATGAAATGCTCCCCTTGCAAACCCTGCTTTCTAATCCGCGGCACCTGTTGGCTAATATTACTGTGATATCATATAAACCGAATCACTCAGCATTAACTGAGGATTAACTGCGGAATAGATATCATACATAGTGCATGTTTCACTTATAAATTAAAAATAAACTGGCAAGTTCCGAGTGAAGAACTTTTTATTTTTAGTACATGGTGTCATGATAGAGCATTCAAAAGCAAAATTAGGTTGCCCCCAGAGTTTTGGTACAAAGCTGAATGATAGACTGACTGAGCGTCTGGCCTAGTAGTGGCATTTTCGTTTGCAATGTTCACCTCCTCAAAATGTGCTGCGTTTAACTGAGTGTTGCAACCGAATGTTGAATAATTTTGTTTAATTTGCATGTTGCTTCTAGTTACGCAATTTATGATATTTAATACCATAATTATGGAGGAAAATGTGTTATGTCCACAGTATCTGAAACAGACTTAGTTATAATTAACAATGGTAAAATAACCACCTAGCTACTGACAGTATCTACTTACATGATATTCTGAAAATGCCCCTGGATGCATATAGGCAACAGCCTGGCCAATTTGTGAACGCTTGCATTTGTCACCAGTTGACACCACTTCTCCAACTGCCTGAAAACAACCATGTGTGACACTTCACAAAAGACAAATACACAGCTTTCTTGCAAATGCTTTTAAGCTTATATAATCAATTTTATCTGAACATTAGCATGGCAAAATATGCTTGAAAATGCATAGCCAGCCTTTTAAAGGAAAAATAAAATTAGCCGTAATGTTCCACATTGGAAATGTCACAAGATCACAGTTCATTAATTTCTAACATTAAAGAGACTAAAAACACCTATTGCTTGAATTCATATTATATTACATCCTGCTATCTATTTCCATGTCCACCAAGCCAACAAACAAACAAAATTCAATGAAATAGAAATTCCTCATTTTCGAATATGCATATTTTTGGCACACTTTTCGGGATGCCGAGATGTGACGTCACATATGATCCATACTCGCATCAGGCTGACCCTTTCCATGCATTCAGAGCATGTTTACAAGGATAGCTTTTGGGTCAAAACAAGTGTCAAAATTAGTTATTGTGCGATATTCCGATGTAATACAAACACTAGTCATCATAGAGGAACAAGCAGTTATTTTACAGTTCCACATGAATCCAGTTTTATTCAAAACAATGAATGCAAATGGGCCTACAAGTTGACTAGGTTTCGCCGAGCTTGGGCTCATTTTCAGAATAATTATATCGAATGCAACCAACGGGAGATAATCTACACCAATAAACATACATAGCAAACATATATTGTATCCAGCTACAGACGTAACGTGTATAATCTCATAACATCACTAGAATATCGATATATGAAGGAGGAGTTGTACAATTTATCATGACAACTTAAATCAGTCAGTGAATTTCCGTTGGTGCCGCTAACTCAGTTGGTAGACGCGTTGGATTCTTGTCATTTATTTTACAATCGGGCGATGCCGGTTCAATCCTGACACCAAACCATTGATTTTCTTTACACTTTTTTTTATGTTTTCACAAACTAATATAAACCAAATCATTTTGTATACTATGATGGACTGTTTGTAAATATTTTTTTATTTGTGTAGTCATTATTTATTTGCCACAAAAATGAAAATATGGGAATTATATAACAATGTTTCTAAATGTTATTTATTCAAACAAATGTAATGGATAATTATATAATTTAGTAATTGTATATATATTGTACGGTAATATATTGTAATTATATATGTGAAAACAAATTGTGATCTGTCTAGATAAATAAAATTTAGAAACATCGTTATATATAATTACCATATTTATATTTTTGTGGCGAATAAATAATTACTAAAAACATAAAAAAATATTTCCAAACAATGCATCATAGTATACAAAATGATTTGGTTTATATTACTTCGTGAAAACATAACAAAAAAATGGGCCAAGTGGCCCTGAAGTCCTTTGGACTAATACGTCTATATGTGACCCCTGACCAAATGAGTGATAAGTCGGAAAAATTGTAACATTGTTTTCTTACATTCTTGTAAAGGTTGGGTAGGGTGCTTTACACGGTTTCAAAAATTATGACTGCTACAAAAATTGGCGAAGTTATGGAGCATTGAACATGGTAGGGTCAAAAAGTAAAAATGGGTCAGCTGGACAGTGATAGACCGTTTGAAATTGAAGCCTTTGTAAAACTTTTGTCTCGACTTCACCGAAGGTGGTGTCCTGCTGTCAGAACTTCGAAGGTGTTACTCACCTGACTAACAAATATATAGAGGGCTAATGGAGAGGCCTATCATAATCCATAGCACTACAAAATGAAGTATCTGAAAGTCACACTTCATATACTGAGTGACACATCTCGTACTGTCTCTCTGCACTGTCGCAATGTCCAATAGTTTCCTATCACAACCCTCGTGTACAATATACCAAAGCTATATATTTCTAACACCACAACATATGTATTATCATTGGATAGGTAATTGAATAATCTTTCAGATGAATGCAACTTGTAGCAGCAGAAAATGAAGCATACAAAAGTTACACCGCAAACAATGACATGCATTCTCAAAATGTGATTCATTCAAAAATTAGTGCTATATAATAGTAGTTTGTCAAAATGTAAACAAACTCAAAGACAGTTGCAGCTTAGTGTCCACCAAGCAGTAGCAGAGCAGTTTTATAATAATAATAATCCACAAGTTAAGTGGCAGTGATCTTCCTTTTATCATTCATGTGATGTTTATTGTGAGCAGGTCGGACAAATGGTTATCATACGTAGACAGGTACAGAAAGAAACTGAAATTTTCTATAAAAAGAACACATTTGCCTATCAATGGCATGTATTTCCTATTGTTGCTGTTTCTGCCGGGCAGACACAGTTTCTGCCCGGCATAAATCAAACAACCCTGTAGGTAATTATTAATCAAATGTTTTTTGGTGAATCATAGTTACAGATCATTAAGGGTTATGATGGAAGTAAAATGTTTACTGTTCAATGAAAAAAAACAGCCCCACAGACCTAATTATAGTTATTGTTAAGATGTTTAACCTAGTTCCATTATCTGACATTGTGTCAACAGATTGGTGTATTGGGATCATTAAGCCTATATAATTATTATATAAACATAGCAGCAGACACTGGGACAGTGAGACTGCTGCTTGGCTAAATGGATGCAATGGTGCTTTGCAGTTAGTTCTTCTGCCAACTATCCTTTTCACACAAGCCTACAGGTTTTGTAGCTGCCAGCACACTACTGAGCTTAAACTACCATGCAGGTGTGAAAAACGTGCTGATGTATTTGAACTTGATCCACTAATTAACTGTCCACCAAGCAGTAGCAGAGCAGTTTTATAATAATAATAATCCACAAGTTAAGTGGCAGTGATCTTCCTTTTATCATTCATGTGATGTTTATTGTGAGCAGGGCAGACAAATGGTTATCATATGTAGACACAGAAAGTAACTAATTTTTTATATAAAAAGAACCACATACCTAAACAAAGCAAAAGTAGTAGGTGAAGAACAGGCAGTGTTCAGATAGGGGTATTGGTTGAATTGTATTTGTCTTGACACAAAAGGCTTTATTGTGCCTTAACTATGTCAACTCTTCTAATGGTTGACATTTGGTTGTTTCAGGTGTCAACTATATTGTTAATTTGTAATTATTAGTCTATATTGATACAACTGATTTACACAGTACCATGTCTACACAAGGCATGGCAAGTGTAAACAGAACAGTAGAATGCATTTGATATAAATAAAGTGTCGGATATTTCACTCTATAGTTGTCCAGAATATTAATTTTCTATGTTTGTCACCTACAGGTGACAGAATATAAATTGTCTATGTTTGTCACCTACAGGTTTCTACAGACAATACATCTTTAACCAATAAACAGCACAGTCACACCATTTTATAATAATTAAATGAACATCAAAATAAATACAACTTGCAATTATAGAAAATCAATAGTTTTGAAGATAGTTTAAAAGTGTTAGGCAACTGTTCAGTTTAACAGGAGACAAGACACCACAGTCATACCATTTTATAATAATTAAATGAACATCAAAATAAACACAACTTGCAATTATAGAAAATCAATAGTTTTGAAGATACAGTTTTAAAATGTTAGGCAACTGTTCAGTCTAACAGGGATCAAGTGTGTCAACTCTGCCTGGGTGCGAATCAAAAATTAGTCAAGGTCTCAATGGACTAGGCTGTAGAGATTAGTCACAGCTGTTGACTTTGTGGCACAATACACATCTACTGTTGGGGGTGGTCTCAAGGGCCCTTCTCAAAACCACATCACTAGATAATGTAAAACTTTTTTTGGGGGGCCCCTTAGGTGCCCTTAGAATGATTCAATCAAATACAGATTTCTTGTATATAGTGGCAGCACCCTAAGATACATCTATGCAAAATTAGAAAAAAAGTTGCTGAACAGTTTTTAAAAAAATAGGCAAAATGTTACATTTTCACCAGTTTTGGGGTCCTTGGAGGCCCTAGGGAGCCCTTAAAATGATTCAATCAAATATAGATTTCTCGTGCATAGTGGCAGTGCCCTAAGATATGTCTATGCAAAATTAGAGAAAAAGTTGCTGAACGGTTTCTGAGATACGGCAGCTAACGGCGGACGACAGACGGATGACGGCGGACGCAGAGTGCTGGCAATAGTCCCTTGGACCTTCGGCCAAAGGACTAAAAAGTGTAAAGAAAATCAATGGTTTGGTGTCGGGATTGAACTGGCGTCGCCCAATTGTAAAATAAATGACAAGAAACCAACGCATTTACCAACTGAGCTATCAGCACCGACGGAAATTCACTGACTGATTTAAGTTGTTATGATAAATCGTACAACTCCTTCGTATATCGATATTCTAGTGATATTATGAGATTATACACTTTACTTTCTGTTGCTGGATACAATATATGTTTGCTATGTATGTTTATTGGTGTAGATTATCTCCCGTTGGTTGCATTCGATATAATTATTCTGAAAACGAGCCCAAGCTCGGCGAAACTTAGTCAACTTGTAGGCCCATTTGCATTCATTGTTTTGAATATAATTGGATTCTTGTGGAACTGTAAGATAACTGCTTGTTCCTCTATGATGACTAGTGTTTGTATTACATCGGAATATTGCACAATAACTCAGTCTGACGCTCGTTTCGACCCAAAAGCTATCCTTGTAAACATGCTCTGAATGCATGGAAAGGGTCGGCCTGATGCGAGTGTGGGTCATAGGTGACGTCACGATACCACGTGATCGCCTAGCTCATTCAATTTTTATTTTCCGCGGGAATCGCTACACTGACAGGTTTAAAATAGAATTTATGCTACAAGTGTATTTTTCTGTATTTTGTTATATTCTCAATTGTTACATACAATGTTAAACTTTGTGTACACATGGAAAATGGATTTTACCTAATGCCTTGTTTTTATTTCCTTTAATTACATGAAAATATATTAATGTATGTAAACAACAGGGACATAGTGGGTTTTATGTGGAAGTAACAACGTAATGCAGCGTAGCTATTGGCTCATTATGTTTGGTTACAAGGCTATGCGACTCGCGCATGCACGTCAGACTCCGGTATTTAAGCAATAGCAGCAGCGGGATTGACCTCATTCATTCAAAATTCTTGGGGAGTGTTCACGGCGTTTATTTAGCTTATTTGAATTTTTGATTTATGTAGTTAGAATGTAGTTGTGCTTTATGCTAGAGTGTGTTCGTGTAATAGTGTAATATTGATCAAGTTTAGATTCTGTCCGGGTTATTTAATGCATTGTAGGTGCGGGTAGTGTGAAAGAATTTCATCCGAGCATGTGCACGGGGGGTCGGTCACATTGTATATTTGGGGTGACCTGGTGGCGGAGTGACCCCCACACATATGGTGAATAGTATATATTGGTGGAGTGACCCACACATGTATGGTGAATAGTATATATTGTTGGAGTGACCCACACATGTATGGTGAATACTATATATTGTTGGAGTGACCCACACACATATGGTGAATAGTATATATTGGTGGAGTGACCCACACACATATGGTGAATAGTATATATTGGTGGAGTGACCCACACACATATGGTGAATAGTATATATTGTTGGAGTGACCCACACACATATGGTGAATAGTATATATTGGTGGAGTGACCCACACACATATGGTGAATAGTATATATTGTTGGAGTGATCCACACACATATGGTGAATAGTATATATTGGTGGAGTGATCCACACACGTATGGTGAATAGTATATATTGTTGGAGTGACCCACACGCGTATGGTGAATAGTATATATTGGTGGAGTGACCCACACACGTATGGTGAATAGTATATATTGGTGGAGTGACCCAAAAACGTATGGTGAATAGTATATATTGGTGGAGTGACCCACACACATATGGTGAATAGTATATATTGGTGGAGTGACCCACACACTTATGGTGAATAGTATATATTGGTGGAGTGACCCACACACATAAGGTGAATAATATATATTGGTGGAGTGACCACACACATATGGTGAATAGTATATATTGGTGGAGTGACCCACACACATATGGTGAATAGTATATATTGGTGGAGTGACCCACACACATATGGTGAATAGTATATATTGGTGGAGTGACCCACACACATATGGTGAATAGTATATATTGGTGGAGTGACCCACACACATATGGTGAATAGTATATATTGGTGGAGTGACCCACACACATATGGTGAATAGTATATATTGGTGGAGTGACCCACACACATATGGTGAATAGTATATATTGGTGGAGTGACCCACACACATATGGTGAATAGTATATATTGGTGGAGTGACCCACACACATATGGTGAATAGTATATATTGGTGGAGTGACCCACACACGTATGGTGAATAGCATATATTGGTGGAGTGACCCACACACATATGGTGAATACTATATATTGGTGGAGTGATCCACACACGTATGGTGAATAGTATATATTGGTGGAGTGACCCACACACATATGGTGAATAGTATATATTGGTGGAGTGACCCACACACATATGGTGAATTGCACATAGTAGACAGTAGTGATTAGCAGTCAGGGGCCGGCGTGCTTGCTGTGGTTATTGTAACAATGGATGTGTGTGTAACAATGGATGTGTGTGTAACAATGGATGTGTGTGTAACAATGGATGTGTGTGTAACAATGGATGTGTATGTAACAATGGATGTGTGTGTAACAATGGATGTGTATGTAACAATGGATGTGTGTAACAATGTGTGTGTGTGTGTAACAATGGATGTGTATGTAACAATGGACGTGGATGTAACAATGGATGTGTATGTAACAATGGATGTGTATGTAACAATGGACGTGGATGTAACAATGGATGTGTATGCAATTTATAACAGTAGTAGACTTGCATTGTTCCTTCTGCATAAGTAATTTTTTTACTTAATTGACCATTCATCATTTGACCTGTTGTTTTAATAACAAGGTCTCAAGGTCCATCAAGTTTCTAAAATGGCAGACGCACACGTGGATATGTGGATATTCTGTCACTTGTTTTGCTGAAATTCTACCTGCAAATGTTTTTGTGACAAAAGTATAGGGCAATGTTGTACAAATGAGAACTGTATGGGGGAAGGGTTGATCTGGCAAATGTCATGCCGCCCTAGTGAACATTGTTGATAAGGCAAAGCTTGACAAAAGTCAGTCTCTCAATCCATCAATTCAACAAACTTAGCATATTAACATTACAGAAATAAATACATACCTCAAAGCCACATTCAAAGGGAAGTTTCAATGAGGGGTCATACCTCGCGGCTGTATAGTTAATATCTGAGGCATTAATTCCAACAAATCTGGAATTAAAAGACAATTACAGTTGTAGAGGGAAAATAAGAATGAATTAAACCATTGTTTCCATATCTCCATTAATTTTATGATCCTGAAAACATTTAAAGTACCGGGGCTGTTGCGATTCTCCCATAAAGCTACTAGTCCAGCAGTCAAATATCCTTTTGAAGGTGGACTGTCTGAACCAGACCTGGGGCAGATACATTTGAAAAGTATCTAGATAAGATACAGATACATTTTAATTTGGCCAGTTACAGATACATATACAGATACATTATTTCTAAATGTATATCATACATATACAGATACATTATTTCTAAATGTATCTAGATACAGATACATTTGTATGATTAAATTTGCTATTGGTAATGGTGAAGTATAAGAAACTAAAAAACACTCAGTTTATTTATTTATGACAGCTTTATTTGACTAATATTACACTTGCATACATATAAATAGCATACCATTACTAAGAGTTCATACGGATACACTGGCATGAGTTCTTCACCTTTTATATGATCTGTTTGACCCACATTAAAGCAAACACAATTGCCATTCTCACCTTTGATGTGTGACAGCTGTCAGTTCATGATCTGTTGGAATGATCCATGAGTAAATTAATTGGCTTCTTTAATTGCTGTCAGACATTTTCAAAAGAAACTGGTTCCTTTGGTGGATATGATGAAGCCATGAGTAGGTACTTGGGTTCTACTAATTGTTTCCTATAATTACAATTAACACCTTTTGGCTATGTGGGAGTGGGACATATCCCTTCTTGACCAATGATCTATCTAAAATGTATCTGAAATGTATCTGAAATGTATCTGAAATGTATCTGAAATGTATCTGAAATGTATCTGAAATGTATCTGAAATGTATCTGAAATGTATCTGAAATGTATCTGAAATTTCAGATACATTTGGAATGTATCTAGATAAAATACAGATACATATTGATTTCGGCGCAATGTATCTAGATACAGATACAGATACATTCAAAATTGTATCTAGTTACATAAGATACATATACATGATGTATCTGCCCCCAGGTCTGGTCTGAACTATGTTATTTATTGCATTTTTGGATCATCTAACCTTCTAGGTCAATCCTCCGATGGATGCCACCTTGGCACCCTTGAGCGTTTTTGCAGAAACTCATAATAAGCAAAATAGTTATCGCCATTAAAATATATACTACGTTTCTGAATATCTTGAATTGCAAACCTTCAAACTATCAAAATTATGTGTCCAAACACATGTTTTCAGGGTATCTGGTTATGATTACATCAGTGAACAAATCATGGTATGCAAATTTGTCACATGAATATGCAAATTACCTCTGACTAATATAACTTCATGCTTAATGCACCAACTTAAATGCCCCTATACCCGTATGTGCAAATGCCCAATTGGTATATCATTTGAAAGTATAAGATATCCCCATCACAACGAGGCCTGTCTTAGAACTGCCAAGTGATGCAGTAAGCGTGACACCAAGGTCAAACAAGGTCACCATCAAATGATAAATTTTGGAAACTGTGCGCATCCGTCTTAAAATTACAATGGTTGCATATATATTTTATTTAAAAACAAAATGGGCATGTCATATATTTTTGGAAAGCTTATTCAGTTATTGTCTCCCCACCAAAATGAGATACAACATGGAGTTGTTATCCGGTATAGAGTGTGAAGCTAAGGTCAAAAAAGGTCACCATGAAATTATGAATATTCAAACTTCTGCAATACCACAAACGTCATAAAGTTACAATAATTCTGTGTCTACTTCATTTCTATGGACATGTTACATATACATCGTGAAAGAACAATGTCTTCCAGTTAAAATGATATATGACTTGGAGGTGTCAGTTGATGGAGTTTGTGTAGAGCGATGATCAAACAGTATCACCGTCAAGTAATAAATGTTCAAAATTATGCCATCCCGTAAACGTTACACAAAACCAATGGTGGCTTATATACGTTACCTATCTACTCATGGCCACGTCATATACCTTTGGAAGGCCTACTATCTCCCTGTAAATACAGGATACCATGTGGAGCTATCAAGTGGAGCAGCAAATGTGGAGTGAAGATCAAGCAAGGACACCATCAAATGATGAATCTTCAAAACTGCGCTATTCCACATACGTTGTGAAATTACAATGTTTGCATATCTGCTTTGTCTACCTACACTAGGCCATGTTATACACCTATGTGTACTGTATCCCCATCAAAATGAGGCATGACGTAGAGTTGTAAAGTGGTGGTCTGATGAGTGAAGTGGTGGTCTGATGAGTGAAGGTTGGAAGTGAAGGTTGAAGGTCACTGTCAAAAGATGCATCAACCAACATCACCGTCAAAAGATGCATCAACCAACATCACCGTCAAAAGATGCATCAACCAATATCACCACGTTTGATGAGTTTGCAGACACTTTTGTTGTTCCATGAAGTACTTAATTCACTCCAACAATATTGGCGTCGACCGGGACATGTAACTCGCCAGCAGAAGCGTGGTAACAAGATTCTGAGGAAATTGACATGGGACAATAAGATGGCAATAAACTGGAAATACTTCCATAGCGATGTTACCAACATACAGGAGCTATTTGCATTTCTCTCCAATTATGCAAAAATCGTAATTGTACAATGTTTCTGAATGGCACAGTTTTGAATAATCATCATTTGGTGATGACCTTTCTTGACCTTCACTCCACACTTACTGTGCCACTTAATAGCACCCCACACCATCAACCGACACCTCCAAGTCATATCTCATTTGGACGGGAAGAAATTGTTCTTTCGAGATATATGTAACATGTCCATAGAAATTAAGTATATATACAGAGCTGTACAAAGTTAATTATTGAAACCTAATGATGTTCGAGGTATTGCAAAAGGTTGGATATTCATTATTTCATGGTGACCTTGTTTGACCATAACTCCACACTTACAATACGGCGTAACAGCTCCATATCATATCCTGTTTTGACCGGGAGACAATAAGCTTTCCAAAAATATACTGCATGGCTATTTTATTATTAATAAGTATAGATATGCAATCATTGTAATTATAATATGTTTGCAGAGGCGGACAATTTAGAAATATTATCATTTGACGATGACCTTGTTTGACCTTGGAGTCTCACTAGTTCTACGATAGGTCTCGTTGTGATGGGGATATCTAGGGTTTTCAAATAATATACAATTTGGGTGTTTGTATGGGGAGGGGGGAAGTTAAGTCAGTCAATTAAGTAGTGCCTATCGCTCGCCTATTGAGGAGATATAAACGAATATCATGAAGCTATATTGGTCAGAGCTAATTTGCACATTCATGCGACAAATATGCATACTACAATTTGTTCACCGACGTAATCATAACCTGATACCCTAAAAACATGTGTTTGGGCACATATTGCCACATAATTTTAATTTTGTGGATGTTTACAATTCAAGATATTCAGAAAAGTAGTATATATTTTAATGGCAATGACTAATTTGCATATTAATGAGTTTATGCACAAATGCTCAAGGGTCCCAGGGTAGCATCCATCGGATTATTAACTTTGAATGTTTGAACATCACAAAAATGCAAAACAAATCATGCAGACCCTAATGCATGCTTCACTGGCTAACACCAAGACTATCTATAGTAAATATCTAACAAACTTTTAAAATTTACAATTTAACACAATATTAAGGTTGTTTAGAATTCCAGAGTTTAATATAAGCAAGATTTAACAACATAATATTTACATTGAACTGTTATAAGTATAACACGTGCAACACTTTGAAACAGATAACTTTCTTTCACAGATACCTTAATTATTGTATTTAAAGATTCTCAAACTTGAAGTAGTAAATGGTAAAAAAATCTATATAAAATACCTGTTTTTGATGAGGACGTCAGATGGACCTGGTGTAGGAATGGGCTCTGAAATCAACTTTACAGCTTCACCAAATTTGGTGCTGAGTTTTGTTACCAGAAGTCTTTTGTATACACTTGGCAATTTGTAGGCCATTGTTGCAAAACTTCCTCTGCAAAAGGAGTGTACAAATTAGGAATGTAAATAAAATATTGTCAGCAGCTCTACATGATAGTATTCATGGTTAGCAGGGACTAATGCAGGATAATATTTTTGCCAGCCATGGCAGCGTCATGCATCATGTACCCGGAGATAGTTTGCAGTCGACAGTTGCGCCACAAAAACCTTAACCCTTAATTAGGAATGATATTGCAGTGGTGACAAAAAGAAAACTTCCTTAATTAACTACCCGTCCAAATGATGGGGTGACGGGTTTCTGCATTAGTCTATGATGGTTAGGCTAGAAACCAATAAAATCCTTAATTTAATATTATAAGCCAGAGCTAGGATGCTACATTAATTACAGACACGCCATTCCAAAAATGTCTTCAAAGTACCAACAAGAATTCTTGATAGAGTGATTCTTTAACCAAGCCTAGCGAGGCTGCTCCTGTGTATATTTCAAGTATAGAAGGAACTGTGCCCCTATAGTTAGGGGAAATGTCCCGATAATAATTAATGTCCCGACCCAAGTGGGAAGTTAGACTACGCCTATCATGATATATCAGCTCAATTATAAATTGATTAAATACATATATAGATTAGACGATCATTAGTTGTCATGATTATTATATGTCATTGCTATGCATGTCATAGCATTACCAGTGAAGAGACAATACTAATAGCCATCAAAGCCATATACTGGAGTAGGCAGTTTAGATCAACTGCTACTGTTAGCGGCTGGGCGAATAAGCACCATCTGGATCTGCGAGACCGAGGCGAGGGGGTTGCCTGCACTTTGACTGGGTAATACTAATATAGCCAGTGGCAGTGAAGTGTCACATCAAGTCACTGACACTGACTCAAACTCTGTGTCAGTGACGCGACAGCAAAGACCTATTTGGTGACACTGACAATGTTCGTGTCGATCAGTAACACTGACACTGACAGAGTCACTGACAGTATCGAGTGTGATTAAAAAGTTGTTTAAACGTTGAACTTGAAGTAATGTCATGGCTCGAAAAACACAAATTTAATGCTCTGTCGTATCGCACTGATTAATATTACTAAACCGTCAATAACAAGATACATTAAAGTCACACCACGGTTATAGTTTGACATGAAGTTTGAAATGGTACCCTGAACTCACCAAAAACTAACTCTTTTCGGCAGTGCACGCATGAGTTGTGACAATTGTCAAGTTGATCAACTGATGCCAAGATGTCAGTTCATGTCTCCGATAGATCCACCAGAGGACGTGCCTGTAGTTGCAAAAGTGATGCCATCTACCGGGAGAATTGATAAGGATTGAAGGGATTAGGGACTAATGGCTTCTATGGTTTTTTGTGAACTTTTGGTTATTGTCCAGGATTCACATCCATATGGCAATATGGGCTCTATGTAGCATTGCAGTACACGTTTTCTCACTTCAATTGATATCTTTTTTATATGTTAAAATGTTTTTATGTTGTGAAAAGCTGTTTTGGCTTGAGCAATTCGTCTCTTGATCTCATCGTTGCATCGACCATCGGATGTTATTAGTGATCCCAGATAGTTCGTTCGGACTTGCTTCAAAACAGTGCCATAGATATATATATATATATATATATGTATATATATATATATATATATATATACATATATATATATGTTTATGTATATATATTGTAATGTGTTCGTAATGACAACAGGCTCCATGATGATACTTATATACTGTATATTTAATGAGTACAAGAACTACACGTGTGTCGGCTTAATTCACGACGCTACAAGAGACCGTGACCTTGTCACAGTCTTGGTACATGTATTACTACGCGTATTACTATCACGCTAATAAATGTAATAATAATAATAATAACTTGTTTTATCTTTCCAACATAACATAACGATAATATATATATATATATATATATACATATATATATATACACACACAATGCTTGTGGCACATTAATACTTATTATGTCAGAAAAAGGGGTATACTGAAGACTGTTTTTATAGTTGTATACCCCTGAACAAGTTTCTTTAGGTATTACATAGTATATAATTTAGTATGTGACAGTACAACATAATCTTCACCCTGATTTTTGGTATGAAATATTGCACGAATACCCGGTAAGTGAAGACAAGCACTGGCATTATTAGTGTATAAATTAGTAATAAACTTTCAAATACAGTACATTATGATACAATCATACATTCATCAGGACATTTCCCAGCCATTTGTCTAGGGAAAGAGTGCATATTTAAGTTTAGTGTATATTTTGTTCACAGTTTTTGTTATAAATATATTTTAAACATATATCGGTTTTTAATTTGTTAACGTAAGTGTAAAAGGTTGGCATCATTGTAGTATGGGCTGGTAGTGAATTCCAGCACTTTACACCATACATTGATAAGTATCGCAACTTAATATGTGTTCGGATACTTTGTTGACATTTTGACATACATATTGACATTGGACTTGAAAAGGACGTAAATTAGTTTGATTCATAAAGAGGCACTGAACGTTGATAGGTAGAGGAGACCGGGGTTAGTTGTAACACGGGTTAGTTGTAACAGAGGACCTGCAGACAAAACTGTAAATACAAATTAATCAACAAGGTGGCTGCATATTCATCAAAATATTTTAGCATGTCACGTATAAGATCTCGTGAACCTGCCGACACGCCATCGACTTACGCCATCTTAAAGAAAAAAGGCACTGTTCCCGACTTCCTCTATACCTTCAAGTTACGAGTATGTGATCCCAAAAAATCTTGTTTTACTGCTTTATCGTTGATATATGTAGTTATTAGTGTAATGTTGCAACTCTTACATAAACCGTTATGTACTGCTTTATCGTTGATAGATGTAGTTATTAGTGTAATGTTGCAACTCTTACACACACCGTTAAGTACTGCTTTATCGTTGATAGATGTAGTTATTAGTGTAATGTTGCAACTCTTACATAAACCGTTAAGTACTGCTTTATCGTTGATATATGTAGTTATTAGTGTAATGTTGCAACTCTTACACACACCGTTAAGTACTGCTTTACTGTTGATAGATGTAGTTATTAGTATAATGTTGCAACTCTTACATAAACCGTTATGTACTGCTTTATCGTTGATAGATGTAGTTATTAGTGTAATGTTGCAACTCTTACACACACCGTTAAGTACTGCTTTATCGTTGATAGATGTAGTTATTAGTGTAATGTTGTAACTCTTACATAAACCGTTAAGTACTGCTTTATCGTTGATAGATGTAGTTATTAGTGTAATGTTGCAACTCTTACACACACCGTTAAGTACTGCTTTACCGTTGATAGATGTAGTTATTAGTATAATGTTGCAACTCTTACATAAACCGTTATGTACTGCTTTATCGTTGATAGATGTAGTTATTAGTGTAATGTTGCAACTCTTACACACACCGTTAAGTACTGCTTTACCGTTGATAGATGTAGTTATTAGTATAATGTTTCAACTCTTACATAAACCGTTAAGTACTGCTTTATCGTTGATAGATGTAGTTATTAGTGTAATGTTGCAACTCTTACATAAACCGTTAAGTACTGCTTTATCGTTGGTAGATGTAGTTATTAGTGTAACGTTGCAACTCAAACAAACAGAAGATTTGCACTAGATCATGAAGACATTGTGATGGTTACACAGTTAATTATACATATTTGTGTTTTAACAATCTAGACCGTTACTGCGTTAGACCTTTCGGTAGGCGTATAGGGGGCTACATTTTACATATCTATAGATTATTTAAGTAATACTCTACTCGCGTTCCATGGTACTCTTAAGTGAGATACGATGAGACACTATACACGGAAATTGGAAAGAGCCTCGGCGCTGACGCATATATTAGAGGAAGCTGTGTCGCAGGTAAGTTAATGTTCAATGTCTTTATGCCTACATAGACTAAACCTACCAGTACGTACGTGTACGTCAGCAAGAGTAAGCTAAATACGAATGTGTGGCGCACTTTTGGGATTAATAATCACGAAATGGGCATGTTATTATGTTACAAATGTTATTGCATGTAAAATAAATAAAACGCATATGACCTGGCCAAGCACTGTTTAAAATATGCTGACGATGTTGTGTTAATTATTAAAGTTACAGCAGCCAGCGAAAACACTCACCCGCGAACGTCAAAAGCAAAGCGCTTGTGAAGAAGACAAGGTCGGTGGAGTGGTTTGCTTGGTATGTGGCGAAACTTACGCCGACAGCAGGTCGCATGAACGATGGATTCAATGTCAATTGTGCCTCAAATGGGCACACATTGAGTGCACTGCAGGTGACGACACCTACTGTGTCACTTGTGCGAATCTGAGAGCGACTAGGCCCGATTGCCTACATATTCACAACTGTTAAATCAGATGACTTTTTAGATATGCGACTTACTGCATTGTCTGTTTGAGCAATTACAAGTTATAATCTAGACGATTTTGTAATTGAAATGATTATATTATTGCATGTTTTGGTAATTCAAATGGTTTGTGAAATGCAGTATTTAAAAGGTGAATTTCATTACGGAATCTACTAAAATTATGTGTTTGTGTGCTACTCTATATCGTTATTGTTAAGTTTCAAGCTATTCATATAGCCTAAATTATATATACAGAGAGCAGTTTCATCAATGATGTAGTTTTCCATTATGTCACAATTTGCCCCAATCCTAAAACATATATGTTACAATTTACCCCGGAGGCTGTTATAAGTTTCCCCGTAACGGGGTAAATTGTAACACTTTAGGACACCTCATATAATTCATCATACCGCAAATGTGTAATAACGCAGGCAATTAATTATACGCTAATTATCAGCAGGAGATATATGTGGTCCCTTTGATATGAACAAGTTTCGATCTTTTAAGAAACCCACCCGCAATCCTGAAATGTGTTGTTTTGTTACAACTAGCCCCGGTCTCCGCTACTGACATGTTGTATATTTTATACATTACTGAGCGAATTTTCACATCTACTAAGTCTTTAAATTTAAGTACTCTACACCTATAAAATAGTGGGTTTGTGTGATGTAATCTACCAACACCACATATCAGTCTGACCACCTTTTTCTGTACTCCTGTAACACAGTGTACATTAGTAATGCATGCATTTCCCCAAATTTTACTGCAGTAGCACGGTATAGGTAAGAACAGTGAGTAATATAGGGTAAATAAGCTTGTGGTTACTCCTATAACATCCCCTCTCTTGTAAGAGCACTAAGTATCTATTTAACTGACGGACTAATAATAGTCTATTCAAGTTCCATAATGATAGGCATGCACTTAGAAATCAATCGTCATATCTCAGTTAGTAATTACTTTACCTCGAAGTAGCTAGGCCTACCATATAATAATACTAATACATATTGAACATCATTATTTTATGATATTGTGATAACTACGTAGATTATAACTTCTCGTGTTGTTTGAAATAGTTCTCACGACCTTGTATTGCAATGTTATAATAAATAGCTACACGAATATATATATATATATATAATTATATATATATATATATATTGTATACGAATAATAATTTGTATACTCCATAATTGCACAACTCTCATTAGTGTCCGTAATAGTTTCACGTTACATGTGCATGCTTTAATAACATAATTACTATATTCTACACAATGGTGTACACATGCTAGATATATAGTGATCCTGACATGATTATTTAACTTTCGATCAGTCTCATTGGTTTATTCACTGCACGACCATTTTGTGTGTGATAAAGCCCATCTGGTTCTGCTCTAATGTCACTTTGGAGAGGCTTGTGGTGCCAGGTCAAATCAGGTCGCGGGGCTGCTAACACGGGCTGTTCGCTGGCAACATCTCAATCGGTGGACGTCGCTCGGTGCCGTGTCTCCCTCGTCAAACCGAACTCTGCAGGAGATGGGATCACATTGTTCACCGGGGTTGTTCGCAGACAGCAGTGCAAGTTCCTGGTCCATGCCAGCTAGATCGTCGTGCTTTCTTCATCGTCCTCTTAACAGTCTGAATTGTGCGTTCAATGTGAACGGTGTGTATCGTCGTGTCCAGGTCGATCTGTGGACCTGGCTTTGGGTTCAGCCTAGACATCAAGCCAGCAAGCACCATCTCACACCCCCGTCGATACACGTACTATTTCGAAGTCATATGGTTGCAGACGTAGCGTCATGCGTTGCAGCCTTAGTGGGGTGTTTGCCAAGCTCTTGTGTTGGATGTTTTCCAACGGTTTGTGGTCCGATTCGACCGTGAACGTTGATCCGTAAACGTACGTGTGGAACCGTGTGCACCCAAAGACGACTGCTAATAGTTCACGCTCAATGTTAGCATAACGAGTTTCGGTGTCCGTGAGCGCGTTGCTTGCGAATGCGACATGTTTAACGTTCTGCATGAGAGCGGCCTCAAATTCTTTCATAGACGCGTCGACCTGTATCACAACTGGTTGTTGGGGATTGAAGTATGTCAATGTGCATTCTGTGCAAATCATTGACCTCATGTGGTCGAACTCAGTTTGATGCGATGTCGTCCACTGCCAGTCGCTGTGCTTACGTGTCAGCGCTCTTAGTGTGGCAGTTCAAGTATTAAGTCCACCTTTTCTTGAAAGATGTTTTGTGAAACCTTGATCCCGAATGGCAGTCGTCTATAACGGCGCCTTCCATACGACGAGTTGAATGTTGTCAGGTAACTCGATTCCTCGTCCAGCACGAAGCTCTAATATCCATGTCGGGCATCTAGTTTACTGAACACTCTTGCGCCATTAAACCGGTGGGTGATTTCTTCGAGTGTTGACGTCTTGTGATGTGTCCTCTTGATCGCTTTGTTGAGATCCTTAGGGTCCAGGCGTATTCTGAGTTTTCCAGTATTTTTCCTGCTGAAAGCTAACGATGACACGTAATTGGTCGGTTCTGTCACTTTC
This sequence comes from Paraescarpia echinospica, assembly GCA_020002185.1. Lineage (NCBI taxonomy): Eukaryota > Metazoa > Annelida > Polychaeta > Sabellida > Siboglinidae > Paraescarpia > Paraescarpia echinospica. The sequence goes on from CM034536.1 coordinate 30,314,188, forward strand.
GTTATTACATCCACAGCTTCCGTTCTGTCAAACTCTTCTCGAATCTTGTCCTTCAGTTGGATGGGGTACTTCCGCGGCGGCTGTACTACCGGCTGTGCAGCCTCCTTTAACGTTAAGTGGACATTTCCAATTCCTTTGAATCGGTCTGGATACAACGTTTGCAGCTCTTCCTTACTGTTGATCGGTATGAAGTTCTCTCTTGTCTCGCTTTTGCTGCGGGTCCGACGTGCGTGATTGCTACCACTTGCGTTATACTGCCAACCAATTTCGTCGCATTGATTGCACAGTTTATTGTGGCGATGTGTAGCGCACGTGAGTTGGGCAATCCAAGTATTGCCGGTCCTTCCGATTCGGCCACAAAGAATTCTTGTACCCGTTGTATGCTGTCAGTATTGTTTGTCTTTGTACGGTGGTCCCTGGTTTCGGGTATGCCTCTCTGTCCAGTGCTTCGGGAAACATTCTTCTAAATATCCGGATTGTTAGTATGTTTCCCTGGGCGCGTGTATCTACCTTCGTCCTCAGCGTGTGAATGCCAGGTCGATTTCGCAGTTTAATGTCCAGTTTCACGAAAACTTCGTTGTGATTCTCACCGTTGGTCGAATCAGCATTATCAACAGTGTCTACCTAGCTGATCGTAATGGCCTCGAAGCCCATATTCTCGAACTGACTAGGCAAATCTGCATTGTGCTCCACTGTGTGAACGTCATTTGCCCGGCTATACCTGCATTGCCTGGACCTGCTAGTTTGCCTATAAGACACATTACCTCGTAATCGGCTTGCTGTGGAAACCTTTTGTTCGACACATGCTCTTCAAATGTGTCGTCTTCTCGCAGGCCAAGCACTTTGTCTTGTATGCGGGACATCGATTATGTGGCTTGACGGGGTGGTATGTTCAATATCTCCGATATTGGTCATATTTATGCATTGAGTCAACGTTGTAATGCTGCCCGATTCTATTAAACTGCGCTATGTGTGTAGCACTCGCTTCGTGGTACGGCTTATACCGAGAGCGTCGTGTATTGTCAATTTTTCATCCTTCCCCAGCAAATTTCTTTTGTACGTCGGGATATTTCATGCCAGATGTCAGCACTTCAATTATCCGTTCTTCCAATGCCACTGTGTCTTAGACACGACATTTCTTTGCTTTACACTTACATCGTGTGTAAAAGTAATCGACGAAATTCCTGTTCTTGCTGTTGGTATCACTGGAATTCAAGTCGGTGAATCATGAAATTTTCAGGTGATTCGATTTACGTAGAAAACTGGGTGCAATTTTATGTTTTGGTGAGCCTGAAGGTGTTGTTGGCAAGCCTCAAATCGAGGTTTTTAGAGAGCTGAAGGTGTGTTTTGGCAAGCCTCGGTTCTGTCGGTTGGGGTGCAACTTGAGATTTCTGGTGACAAAACATCGTTCCTGCATTTCGGTTACCCTTGCTGATCATCAAATAGATGTTGAGTGGCCTAAATGAACATTTGGGAAAAAATCCAATATGGTTTCCCATAAACTGCTGCGGCTAACAGTGTCAAAATTAAGGACTTCGTGATATACTGTCCTTGCATGGTTCTGTCGCAATACAAAGACCATACACTCTCATGCTTCCGTTGCCATGGCTCTTTGCGAGGATATATTTAGTAGTGGTTGGAACCAGCCTGCTTGGATGGATGCGAACTATCCCTTACAGCTTCTAGAAGTGTGCTTCCTCTGTTCTTTCTGCAATCAGATTCCTCCATTGTGTTCTATACAGTGTGATGACAATTGCATCACGGATGCGTTGAGGCACAGTTCTTTTCTCTCAGCATGCGGTGTGTATCCATCATATCCATGTTTGCATACCTCGACTGGAATACCAACGACCCCTGGGGCTTTACAAACCTTTAGTTTTTAGATTGCCGTAGCGATTTCTTCTGAATATTGGCGGAATGTCTATGTATACAATTATTGTTAAGCCACTAGCCGAGTTACCCGGCGTTGCCCGCTAGATCGCATACACAATCATACGTGCAAAATTGACGGAGATAAGTGCCATTTTAAAATTTAGACCCTCCAAGACCCCCGGACAAATTTCTAAAAAAAATCGAAATCTATGAACCATCCCAACGGGGTCGCTAGATCGCATACAGAATTTCAGCCCCATACTTGAAACACTGAAAATGCATGCAAAACTAACGGAGATATGGGCTCACAGACAGACTGACAGAGAACCGTAGATAAGTATGTTAAGTTGGATTTGTGAATGCATTTTATGTATATATATATAGGCCCCACATGATACAAACTTCTGTAATCTTCGCAAGGCGTGTTCGATGAAAATACGCTCGCCATAATATGAGAACACAACATCAATTTTGATTCTATCACAGTCATCGTGGGTGATTTCGGGTCGGAAAATAGATTTCAATAATTACATTTTGTGGTCACATTTACTGTGCACAGAATTGATAGAAAGCAATTGATCTTTCCATCTAGTGTATCTAGAGTATATGGTATTTTAGAAATGTTTATTTAAGTATAGTCTACGTAGTTTTTCCGATCGATTTTCCGTATTCTGTGTGATGAAAGTGATTAGTTACAATTGGCTTTCTGTGAAACAAGAATATAGTCAATTGTATTCTTCTGACACTGGTCATTCCAGACTGAAAGTTGGCCCTACTGTTACACCATTTGAAATTATATTCGTAGCCATGTACAGGGGTAGAACTTCAGCATTTATTTTACTGGACAGCAGGACTAGTAGAGACAAAAGTTTACTAGTCCGCCAAAAGGTTTACTAGTCCTGCAAATATCAAAACATAACACAAATTTAAATTGCAACAATTTGATTTCAACCAATAAAAACAGTGTCATCCAGGCCTGGTGGTGCTAACACTGCCTGCCAGTCAGTCAGTGTCACTCAGCGTCAGAAGCACTACTGTAGTTAGGCCTGGGCTCAAGTGGCTGAGTGTCTGGCCTCCGTGCTCCGCCGGTTGAAAAGTTGTCCGTGCCCGTCAAGAAGGCATTCTTGCCACGAACACCAGTCATGTTGTGTGTCCTGCACACTGTGCAGAACATCAAACCCTTGTCCTCGTCATAAGACAGCCAGCCATGTGTGGTCGCACTCCCAAACCTTTAAGTACCCACGCTGTTGTTTCTGTTGGTCATACTGCGGGTCCGGTGACGCTTTTCCAGCTTGCGCTTTACTGCTGGTTTCGCAACCCCAGTCAAGTAAGTCAAGTCATGATACATCGTGCATAAACATAGACTAATCAAGCAATGTAGGTAGATGTAAACCATATTCAAAAACCGTGCATTTGAAAATGGCTACCAAAAATTAGTTTGTCAATGGTACAGATGGTGGCGCCACGTAACATGCTGATTTTTACTAGACAGCCGGACTAGTTGGTAGGCAGGTTCACTAGTCCGCCATAATCTTTACTAGTGTACGGACTAGCGGACTAGTGGGTAGTTCTGCCCCTGCATGTATGTCTAAAATGTGTTCTAGGGCTTACGCCAAATCTATAAGCGGAGGCGATACACAGCGATACGTATAATGGCATTTTGTTAATGTGTCACGTGTTTAATTATTCTGGCAAATTAACTGTTGACACGTTTAAAGCATTCGTTGAATTGTGCATACGTTTGCTAGTTGACACCAAATTCATGAGTTAGCGATGTAACTTCGTGGAAGAAACTCCACTGTAGACCTACGAAGACGTATAATCTGGCTGGTTTGAATGACAAATAACGGCAGCATCTTCCAGGTTGATAACATGTTAACAGTGAGCCGTTCTCGCACAAACTCTAGAACATTTACTGATCCCCACGCAGATGCAGGGCCTAGCTAGCCTAAAGCAATTGGGGGGGAGTAAAAAATTACAGTAAAATATAGAAATTCACGCGGAAAATGTACCCCCTCTTTGTGCAATCTAACGTATATTTTCTGGAGAATTTCGTTAACAGCTAAAGTTTTGTTTCAGTATCGGTCATATGCTGCGTGGGAAAGAAACAACAATACATGAAAATAAACAATTAATATCAAATGACAATACATTTCTCAAAATCGACAGGTCCCATAATACACAGAGTATCGGCCCAACACACCCGTCTTAAAATGTTTGACAAGATCACATCCTCTCGCCGTTGCGGCAGTGATTCGCCATTTGGCTTTACAGAAATACAGCTCTTCGAGGGTGGGAAGATAGTTTGATTTTTATGGACATATAACATGAATGTCAAGAACGTTATGATGAACACATGTCATCCTCAAGAACAAACACACATGTGACAGCCACCGCCCTGCTCCAGTGCCTGGACGAAAAACGTAAGATCCGCTGGGGAGAGACTGTGGAGTCAATCGACTTTACCCACTCAAGCCGAAGGGCATGGCCTACAGTCAACCGCCTCACTGGCAGAACACCAACTCGCACTAAGTGCCCAGTGACAGCTAATGCCATCGCGTCGCAATTCATGCAGAATGGAAAAGCACCAAACATGGATCGCAACTTCACAACAAAGGTACACATGGATGTATCTGCATTACAGAAAGCAGCAAGTGCCGACATGAATCTGTCAGGGGCCTTCACTGAAGAAGAAATGACAACGGCACTCAAACGACTGAAAAGCGGAAAGGCCGGCGGAAGTGATGACCTAAACCTAAAAGTTCATCATTAACGCTGGAAGTAAGGCTACCACCTGGCTAAAAATATATTCCTATCAACGTGCATGATTCGCTAACCCAAAACCGATCAAACCTAAGGATGACGCCAAGAGCTATAGATGAATATATCTGCTCTGTATCCCCTACAAGGTCCTCGAAAGACTCATGTATGGAAAGACTCATATATGGACGCATCGAGCCAATCACCGACTCGCAACTGCCAAAAGAGCAAGCTGGCTTCAGACGTGGAATGTCGACAACAGATCAAGTGATTCTTCTAACACAAGACATAGAAGACAGCTTCCAAGCCAACGAAAAAGCTGGTGTCATAGGCAGCTGTCAAGTCGACCAATATGGCACCAGCTTTTTCGTTGGCTTGGAACAACAAATGAATGGTTAGCTTCATCATGCAAACGATCTCCAACTGAAGCTTTGTACTGAAGACCAACGATGGACAGCGAAGCAGACTCAGACGACAACAGAATGGTATTCCACAAGGTTTTGTCCTAGCACCACTTCTCTTCAATGTCGACATCTACGATCTGCCCGAAACAACCTCAAAGAAGTACGGATATGCGGACGACCTCGCAATCTTAATAAGACACAGGCAAAGGTCCCATGTTGAGACTGGTCTCACACGAGACATGAACATCCTCCCCACCTGCCTGAAACAATGGCGAATGAAACTCAGTGAGAAGAAAACGGTCTCTACCGTTTCCCATCTCTACAACAAAGAAGATCTCTCTCTCTCTCTCCCTCTCTCTCTCTCTCTCTCTCTCTCTCTCTCTCTCTCTCTCTCTCTCTCTCTCTCTCTCTCTCTCTCTCTCTCTCTCTCTCCCTCTCTCTCTCTCTCTCTCTCTCTCTCTCTCTCTCTCTCTCTCTCTCTCTCTCTCTCTCTCTCTCTCTCTCTCTCTCTCTCTCTCTCTCGTTGTTGGCCGACGTTGACATAAGTTTATCGAGCGCAGCTGCGTCCTCTTTCCATTCGTAATGAAAATATGTAACGCAAATAAACTAAAAGAAACGAACTAAAAAGTACTGATTCTGCACTCGACCCGTTCTGCCCCTCTTCTACTTAATTGCTTCCCAAGGATAGAGAAACGATGCAAACTTCGTCCTCCTCGTTGCTATCCGATGATTTGTAGGCTAGTGCATGGTTTCTTTGTTATCTTTCCGTCTTTGACTCTTCTTCCCCAGACTGGCCATTCGATGTAGATTTTGTGTAACATGTTTCTAGCCCTTTGGGCCGAAGGTCCAACGGACTAATGCCATCACTCTGTGCCATATCTCAGAAACTGTTCAGCAAATATTTCTCTAATTTTGTATAGCCATATCGTAGGGTACTGCCACTATGCATGATAAATCTATATTTGATTGAATCATTCTAACGGCCCCCCAGGGCTCCCAAACTGGTAAATTTTCAAATTTTGCCTATATTTTCAAAAACTCTTCAGTAACGTTTTTCTGATTTTGCATAGACATTTCATGTGGTAGTGCCACTATACACAAGAAATCTGTATTTGACTGAATCATTCTAAGGGCTCCCCAGAATGCCAAATTTTCACATTTTGCCTATTTTCTCGAAAAATCTGCAGTAACCTTTTCTCTAATTTTGCATACACATTCCATGTGGTAGTGCAACTATACACAAGAACTTTCTAATGGATTTAATCAGTCGAAATACTGACATGGATACTATGGACTATTATGTAGTAATATTAAAGTATACAATTTGTGTACCGCAAAAACCAACACACTGTAGCCATAATATAATGTGTCCACTTGATAATTACGTATTATAATGCTCATATAATAGTATACATTTTTCATTCATTGGACAAAATGTGCGAATGTGTTTAATTAAGACTGTTGATCGCTGTATGTGTTTCGTGCCTCAAAACAATCCTAAGCTATTTTCAACCAATAAACTTTTGAAAACACAACCTGTGAGAGCGGGAGATGCCATCTGTTATTTCTTAAATAACATTTAACTGTGCTACATGCGAGATTGCAGCTCACCAATTCCCCTGCAAGGTATCTACAACCACTGGAAATCGGCCTAGATAGCAGAGTATCGGGATAAAATTTAACAGTATTTTAATAACACATGAACTAATATATGCAATCTTCACGAAACGGTGGACATAAATAAAGTCACAGGTTTGGTTAGCATCAAATGTTATACGATGTAAAGTCACAATGTAATTTTATGCAAAGAAAATGTGTTACCTGTATTGCATGTTTTCACTGATAATTGAACACGGTAATGTTTTGTGCTTGATCAAGAAATATATTCTGAAGAAACTGACATAGTCATATTTTCATTGATCATATGTAAGTGACTTTATTGAAATGATTCACTTGGTATTTCGTGGTATCTTTAATTGTGATGATTAAGATTAATATTATCTTGAATTGTACATACAAATAACTATAAATATTAACTTAAAGTTGTGAAGTTGTGACTTTTTTGTTTGCAGTCAGAAAACCAATACATGTATTAGACAAAATTCAATATAATATTATGACAATGTGCATGCTTAATTAACACCTCAATACTTGGTCCTCAATTCAGGATCCATTTCTGGGTGGTCCAAATTTTGGATACAAAAACATATTCGTAGAAGATGATTCACATGTCTTTAGTTGACTGATACGTATTATGCCTTATGGCAATAAATAATTTATGTATCTGAAGATGTATGTGTCATTGACTGTATTGGAACAATTATTTGAAATACTTGTTTTTAAATACATTTGGGGGCCAGTGGTTAGAGTGCCGAACTGTCGACAGGAGGGACCGGGGTTCGAAACCCGGTACTGATTCGGCCGCCGTGTCGAAACTCGGGCAATTACGTTTACTCTATGTTTCCCCCTTCCAACCCGCACCGGCCAGCGTGGAAGGGTAGGCCAACAACACCAGCATGCAAAGTACAATGGAGCCAAGGCCCCAGTCCCCAGCAGCATCGAAAGAGTCCATGACCAACGAGGCGGTTCGGGTCAACTAGGGCTACGTGCAGGGGGTGCTAAGAATCTCTGGGTCAAGAAGAGCTGCCGAGAGAAGTTAAGTAGACTGAAAATAGCAACACATAACGTAATAATACTACTAAGAGATGAACAGATACAAGAATTGGAGGTAGAACTTAGGGAAACCAGGTTGGTACGGGATGTGATCGGGATCGGAGAAGTCAGAAGAAGAGAGGAATGTTCCACTATCTTACAAAGCGGCCGCCTAAAATAGCATTCCACGACGAACAACGACCGAGCAATAGTAGGCTTTCTCAACTGACGATAGTACAAGTATATGCACCAACAACATCATACTAATGAAGAAATGACGAGAAATGGTGGATAACGGCAACCATAAAAAACAAATAGAGTATGCAGAAATATGCAAGACCATCAAAAAGAAATTAGCGAAGGAGGATATCAGGAAGTACAAACAAAAAAGCATACGAGAAACGATTATGGCATCAAAGAGCCTGAAGAAAGCCAGAAGAACAAACACAGGCACTAGGCCGAGACAGACTGATTACACTTCTAGACAAGCAAGGTAGACAAATACAAGACCAAGATGTGATCATGGAACGAATAGAGGAATTATACACCGAGCTATAGCGTAAGGCTATGCGACAGTTAAAGCGATTCTTTGTCAGCTAATATGCATTTGAGATGTACTCTATCGAAACGTGATAATTTCCCATAACTACTTTCTCTGCTACTTATGTCTTGCATGGTTATGCATAATTTGGGTGTTATCTGCGCAAAAAGCCGATAAATAATTGTTTACGCGAGTCATTTTGAGCTTGCTGCCACATGGATGGTTAAATATCCAGTCCGAGTATAATGAATATTCACGCACGCGCAGTGAAACACACAGAGACTGGTGACTTCACACACACAGTCAAAATGTCAGATTTCGAGGTAAGTTGTTGCAAGCAATGGCTTTTTAAATCAGCCATTCGTAGACATAATGTATATTGACAGCTACTTTTAGCAATGCAGGAAGCTTATACATTGTTTATTTATCCTGCTGCTAATGCCGTCCACTGGGTAACTTTTCGATTAAGTATAATTATAACATCCGACCCATCAATCCGACTGCCCGCGCGGGGGCGATGGTGACGGCAGCAGTCAGTGCGGGTTGGATCTGTGTGTTTACGGGTCTTGCCTTTCAAGTCAGCCGTTTTTGAAAAAATCCCATTTTCCCTACGTATTTGAATCGACACATGAAAATGTGAGATTCATCCGTTCACAGATTGTTTCTAATGCTACAGCTACGATAATTAGTAAAGCTGGCTGGCTTGTCATCTTTCAATGTAACAGTTTAAATTAAAGCCCGGCGTACACTACACAACTTTTGTTGTAAGTCGGGTGTTTTGCCGACTTAAACCGGTTTGTCGCTAATGTGCGTGGGTCTAAAGACTTGCAAAAACTGTTGTCTGTTGTTGTCCAGACCAACACAACAAAAGTCTGGCCGATTCGAAAAATGAATCGGCCAGACTTTTGTTGTGGAGTGTACGCGGGTAAATTGCGCGACGTCGCTAATGTACGCCGGTCCACAACACAACAAAACTTTTGTCGTAGCAACGAGCCAATCGCAGTGCAGCATTTTTGCCATGCGCTGTCGCTGACGGCCGTGATCTACAAATCGACAGTATGGCGAAGTGGCTGACGGACGAACGCGAATGTGAATTTATCGAAATATGGCAAGCTCGGCAGTTCTCTTCGACGGAGTACAATGAGCGTAGCCAAAGCAATTAGAGCTCCCTTTCTTTTTTTCGAAATCGGCGTCATTTTATTCTAGTTGGGGAATTCGCCAACGGAGGTGTGCATGCATGCATTTAGTAAAAATAACTACGCTAGTATCGCGGCAGTGACAACACTTGTCGCGTAGCGTGCGCGTGTTCAAAACTGTTGTTGCATGTGTCGTTTGTTTTGCCTTTTGTTGTGTAGTGTACGCCGGGCTTTAGGTTTGTTAAAAAGTACACAATATCGTGTTGCCACGGAATTTTGCGATGTATACACGAATTTTGGACAATAGCAGACCTGCACTCTAGTATAAATAAGTTTTTATTCATGAATATATTTAAAAAATATATAATAATAGATCAGATGATGCTGTGCTGCTTCATGTGAATAGCACATTTGATATTAATAGTACTCGCTAAAAACATACAAATTAAACATTTATTTTTGACATGTTACTTTACCGTTACTGTACACTTTTGCGAGAATGGCCCATATGTATATATACAGTTATCTGGAGTGCACTGTATATGACCAATGCATGCAGGTAATTATGTAGAAGCAAATTAAAATGTGGCCAAAGTAATGGATTGGGATTTTAGTCTGACTGAATCAGCATAGCAAGGCTCTCTTGTATTTCTTTTCCATTTAGCCAGCTGTACACTTGGTGATAAGTTCCATAATCTAATATCTAAACTGAATTAATCTACACAGTTTTGAATTAGTTAACTCATATCTATGCTAGTTCACTTCACTTTCCCATAACCAGTAAGGATCGTTGGGGCACCACTGACGACTTCATAACCAGCTCTCTCCAGGTTTCCCTGTTCTCCACAGCCGACTGGAAGTCGGCGATATTTATGCTCATTTTCCTAAATTCAGCTTTGTTTACGTGCAGGAACATTTTGACCATCAACAGTTTTAAAATAGCCAAGCTGATGGAAAGAGGAAATTGAAGAGCTCTACTCAACCGTGCCATTAATTGGACAATGGGTCACTTGACATAAGATGGTGCCTGACTTTGTTCTGCCCATTCTGTTCTGTGTGACATCTACTGGGAAGTTGTACATCACTTCGTGTTTCAAATGGATGTGTGCATCTGATAGCTTTATATATCAAAATGCATAGCAGTGCTATTAATTGGACAATGTGTTAACTGACACAGTAGTGGAGATGTCTGACTTTGTTCTGTCACATTAGTTCCATGTGGCTTCTGCTGGGAATATGTAAATCAGTACGTTTCAAATGGATTTGTGCAAACGATCGATTTGTGCATCCAAATGCATAACATCCCATCATTATGTTGCAAAGTAGGAGTACATAATAAAGTGTACGCTTTCTTATGCTCATCATGTTTGGATTGTGTTCTACAACATTTTCTTCAAAATTTGTTGAAACAAGTTTGTGTTAAGTGAACTATATGTTTTTATATTCCAGCAAAAACAATGCCAATCGATCATTTAATACCATATGTTATCGGCAGCTTCGACCTTCGAGCGTGGAGAGCTGGTGTTTTTTCTTTTAAATCAATCCGTCTGTCATGAGCTGTTGCTATGTTCATTCTCCGCTTATTCCATATATTTTCTTTGCTGAATCTGTGACATAAGCACCAGCTGGTACACGTTTCCTTTTGATAATTTTATCGGTCACGACTCATTCGCATGGCGGTGGCTAATCCAAATATGCACATGTTGATGACGTTTGTCTTGCATCTGTTAACTCGGCGTAGCTAATCGAAGTCTGACGGACAGTCCCGAATATCCATGAGCATGCCTTATACGGATCGTGAAGGTGGGGCCAGAGTGGAAACTGCGCGTACGTGTATTTTTTTTTTATATTGCCAAGGTCATTAGTGATTATTAAAACATAATTCTAATGAAACAAAGGCATCGAATTACTTGAAATAATCATATTAACATTATTATTTAATAATTGCGTACATTACAAAAATATTAAAATTCTCAAAGAATCGCTTTAACAAAGTACCATAGTTCACACCCACCCGAAAGAGGTACCAGACATAACACCATGGGAGGTGGAACCAGCGCTAAGAGATATGAAGAGTGGGAAGACGTCAGGCAACGACCATGTAAACATTGAAACATTAAAAAGGAGAAGATACCATCTCGAAGACACACGCTAAGTTGTATACTAAATGCGTATGAGAAAGACGAATACCCACCGCATGGAAGAACGCAAATATGATGATAATCTTCAAGAAGGGAAATCAGAAAGACTTAAAGAACTACAGACCGATATGTCTGTTATCAAGCATCTACAAATTACTCACAAAGATACTAATGAATAGGCTAGAGCAGACACTCGACGAAAATTAGCCACGAGAGCAAGCAGAATTCAAAAGCAGGCACTCAACGACAGACCACATACACATCGTAAACCAACTGAAAGAGAAGTGCCGAGAATATAATATCCCGCTCTGCATCGCTTTCGTCGACTACGAGAAGGCTTTCGACTCGGTGACAACTCAAGCAATGCTGTCCTCCCTTCAAGAACATGGGATAGAAGACGTGTACATCGAACTCCTGAAAGATATCTACACCAACAGCTCGGTGACAGTCCACCTACATAAAAAGAGCAACAAGATTAAGAGAGGAGTACGACGGAGTGACACCATATCGCTCAAGCTGTTTATGGCAACACTCGAAAGCATATCCCGAAGACTGACCTGGGTAGACGGAGAATATCTCAGTCATCTTCGTTTCGCCGACGACATACTCATGTGCGCCACTGCACTGCAAGAAAAAAAATGCTGCAGGAGCTAGCTGATGAAACAAGGTCTGAAGATGAAAATTTCGAAGACAAAACAGATGGTAGAAAATGACATACCAATATATATATATATACCAACACCACGCAGGTAGAGCACGTCAGAAATAAAAACCAAGACAAGGAGATTCAAAGAAGAATCACGGCCGGCTGGACAGCATTCACCAAACACCGCGACATATTCAAGGGTAACTTGCTTGAAGACACAAGTCTACAACTCATGCTTACTTCCAGCGATGACGTACGGCGCGGAAACATGGGCACTCACCATTCAGGCAAAGAACAAACTAGCAGCCGCACAAACAAAAATGGAAAGAAGTATGTTAAACATCGCATATCAGGAGAGAAAAACAAAGATCTGGGTAAGAGAGAAGACAAAAGTTATAGAGGTGATAGAAAAAATCAGAAGACGGAAGTGGACTTGGGCAGGGCACATCAGCAGACTACGAGATAACCGATGGAAATCGCGTATCACAACTGTAATGAATTGTAATGTCTTATACAACGCAAGGCTACAACAAATTGCACTGAAAATAAATATTACAGTGTACCAAACTGGTTTTTATTCGTGATCTCTCAACTCCATCCTTATCACTCAACTCCCAGTCGCGGAACCCTTCCCGGGTTAGAACGGTATAACAAATACAAATAAAGATAACAATTACAATATCACAATAGGACATTACATCTCCTTCCTTATAGATATAAAATTAGTAAATTACAGTTAGTGTTGAATGTTCATTGCAATAATAATTGTGGAACTTGGTATAGACCAATCGCAGTAACAATAACAGAAACGTTCGCATGTCAGTGTAGCATAACATGTTACAGTTCATAGACAAAACTGATTACAATTCAAGAATGTCTGGTGCTTTCCGAACACGTGTAGATCTGCGAAGGGTCGGCGGATCTTGATTCACGTTCGACTGCGGTGACTGCTCAGCATGAACAATCGGCTTGACTCGAACGTTTAGCAGCGCAGGCACCGGTTCGTCCTTTGTTGCAGGGTTGTCGTTCGACTCTGGATCATCCCTCTGCTGGGACGCTGATGGTGCGATGTAGTTCTCCAACGCTGGATCTTCATCGAGGTCGACTTGATGACCGCGGAATCTCTTGTAGAATGACGAGTTGCCCGTTACACCCCCCCCATCCGTCCTGGCAGTGATCACGGTGCCTTTTCGCGCGACGATCGTCATCGGACTGGATTCATAAGGAGTGTGTGCTTTTGATGCGGTATATGGTCGCTTGACCAAGACGGACTAGCCACTCCAGATCACAGGGTTTTATGTAGCACTTTCGGCCCGCAAGATGCTTCATCTTGCGTTCCTGGTCACTGTCGCGTTTGCGTATGATCTCAGCGACGGGGTCGATGCACGTAGATTGTGGTAGTTTGTTGCGCACTGTTCTCTTCAGGAATAGCGTTGATGAGGCAACCCCGGTTGTTGCATGTGGAGTTGTCCTATAATTGCGCAAGAACGACTGTAGTTCCTTCCTCCAGTTTTATCTTTCTCATTTGGCCGCCTTAACACACTTTTTCATCGGCTTCACAAATCGTTCCATCTCGCCGTTCGCTCGTGGCCAAAGTGAGGTAACCTTCCGATGTTTGAATCCGAGCACGTTGGCAAACGTTGTGAAGTCTTTGCCATTGAATGGAGGCCCATTGCAGATTTTAATACCTCAGGGGTCAAAGGTCAAGTACCCGGATGTAGGTAAAGACCAAAGGTCAAGGTAAAGTACCCGGATGTAGGTCAAGATCAAATGACGCCACCTGTCGGACAGGCCGTGAACTAAATCCCCCCCGGCGGAATTGCTATTAACTAAAACAGCGCCACCTATCGGAATTTTTATAAACTAAATTTCCCCTTTCGGATAAGTCGTGAACTAAATATGGGTGCCGCCTAAATTGGTGCGTCTTATTTATGAAAATTGTTCGAGCAACTGGCACTGTCAGTTGCTCGCACGTATCCGGCGGCCTGTTTCTAGCGCCACAGCATCACTGTAAGACATTCCCTGGCAATTGATGCATGCAAAACAATTGTTCACGTTCTATTACCATCTAGCTGGGATAGTGTCTTGCAGTGTTCTTTGGTGTTAAAGTTGCACAAACTACATACAACATGTGCAGAATTCAAGGCGCATATGGTAACCCGACACCGACTCCGTGTGCACCTTCACCCCATATCCGTACAGACACCCAAGTTTAAGTTAACATATAACATATAGAACTTTTCTGTCTTTTGCGTCTAAATCCTTGAAACCAAGCTCAGGGGCGCATCAATACAAAAAGGTTAGTCAAAATCAGAGAGTCAAATTAAAGTCGTCAACAGATGGATCGATACGTCAAGGAGATAAGGTGGCTACGCAAGGTTATAAAGGTAAGTTTTTAAATGACGGCGAAATTGTATACTATTTTCAACTGATCTAACACCAAGAAAGAGCAAATTCCAGAGAGTTGGTGCTGCAAGAGAACATGCCCTAGTTTCAATATTAGTATTGACTCTAGGAAAAAAAAGTAAATCAGAACTAGATGATCGAAGCTAGATAGGCTTTTTACAGGAGTAAGCAATGAATATAATAGGCCATGGGCCAGATATGCCCCTCGTGCAACCCCCACAACTCTACCAACCCATGTTTTTTGAAGCTTTGGGATCCCTTGAAGATGATTTCAAGTGGTAACAGTGAAAAACTTGGGTCTCACTACCCATTCCCAACCTATCTTGGATGGTACCCTGAAATATTGTATTAGTCGTCAATGTCGCGTGGTATTTAATCACCCACACCACAATCGTCATTGTATAGTCATATGTGTCTCAATATGTACTTATAATATGTCAAATTGAAGGTTTTCATCTGCTGATCATTACTATTACTATTATGGCATGTGCCTTAATTAGCATAACATAAATATACCCTATTCTCACTCGTGACCGCATAGATGACATCATTATTTTTGTCAAATACATCAATTTCCCTTGATCCCATATCTTTAATTTGATACCAGAATTGTCTTTCTGTCATTACAAATGGATTAGATACGATGCTTCAAAGATAATCGTAGTGTCGCGGATCAAGAGGCGTAACCCAGGGCATTTTTAATGATTACACACTGTACTCCATCACCAATGGATTGTTTAAAATATAATGCAGAAGTGACTATAATATTGTTGTTTTATAAGTCATTTACGTTCTTTTGCAGTATCTATGTACATGTTTGCGGCTGGAACATTAGTTTTCTTACATGTTTCATCATGGTATGCGGAGATCACAAAGTTGTATCCGATATTATATTATTTAAGTTAGCAAGGCACTCCTAATGGACTACCCTTCAACAGATATCAATCAACTCTATATGCCATTTGGAAGGGTATAAAATGCAAATTTAAATAAATGCAACATGTGCATAAATTATGCTAATTAGTGTCCAATATGGCCGCCAAAGCCATGAAATCAGCCATTTTTTAAGACAGGATTTCTCCAAAACGTTTTATGTGATCACTCTGCAATTTTCACAGGGTCTTTATAACACAATGGCACATGTCTTGATCAGAGGAAATCTTGAGGAAACATTTTGGAGGAAAATAATTGTCTTTTTTAAATTTGTTGTCATTTCCGTCAGCTAATTAATAATATATTCATAGCAATAAAAGTACCACATAGAATTATTTTAAGAGAAAATCCCTATACCATTCCTTAGGGATATATCTTAAGTTCTTGTTTTCAAAAAATGAGATTGATAACTCAAAAAATGAGCGAGTAAGGACGTCTCAAGTGATGCCCGGTAGGCCAAAATTAGTTTTTTTGGAAAAATGACAAAAACTGAAACTCAAAATGTACTTTCACTTCATCTCACATGTATGAAATGCATATCAGTGGTCCTATCACACAGACATATACTCAGTGTGCTCCAGTTTCATACAGATTACCTTCTACTTCATCAGTTTTGTCTTTGAAGCCCTTTTTTACTGCCCAAATGTGCTTTTGCTTCGCCCTTTCCACCTCGGACGACTTTCGCCCAGCACCGTATAGTCTCTTCACATCACTGGCAAGGGCAGAGTTCAAAGTGAAATAGCCTGGGGACAGTCCAAGGAGTTCAAAAACTCTTAAGACAGCAACATTTCCATCATTAAACTGTGCCACTGCCTCTTCAAGTGTAAGTTTACCTACAAACACCCCTTTGCTACATCTGTCCCAGATCAACTTGTTGAGACACTCATTATTATTCTGGGTTTTGCCATGTAAGCATTTACACAAGAGCCCTGGAGCACTCAGATCATCATATATTTGCTCCAGAAGCTCTACAATGCACTGAGGCAGGCCATGCTTATGTCTGTAAGTTTATGGATCAATGTTGTAGCCACACCACGAATCATCACCAGAGGGACACATATTATGGTTTGGCTCGTCCGCTGTACTAGCAACATGATACAGGTTACCAAGTACAGCTAGCTGCATATAAATTAAGTCGCCTTTGTTTGGACGTATTTCCCTGAATTTTGCTTGCATCCCATGATGGCTCAATTGTGAAATATACAAGTCTTGCACATTTATGATAATGATGATATCGGATGGTCACTTTGGTCAAAGATATTAGTGGAACGAATTGAGAAAATTTCAACTACCTGAGCTTTGCTATCTACTATAGGAAGTAGCTCAGACCATGTGCATTTGTAAGACTTCCTATGATTGGTCAGTTTTAAAACATGCTATAATCTTTTCTGAATTCATTTACACTCAGTTTTACAGATTTGATGAGATATTAGGGCATGTATCCAAGGACAAAATCCGTTGCTAGGGAGAGTAAACAAACACTTTGTTCCCAAAATTAAGCTAAATAACCCCCATTTAATTGATTTTGAATGAAAATTGTCCTACAATAAGCTTTAGATGAATAAAATGTATCAAAATGTATATATATCTAAACAATTATTTGTTTTCAAAAAAATCATATTTTGGGAGTGCCTTGCTACCTTATGTCTCAATTGCAGCTTATACGAATACCTCAGGTCAACTTCACATACATCGGTAAGTTAAAATTTTATTTAAATTGGATACTGATAAATTATAAGCTTTGTTACTTAACCCAATTAGACTTGCTGATATTACATTCCTACCTTTGTATATACTTACCATTAAAACGGAAACGAACAAGTGATCAAATTGTCGAACCTACTTCCATAGTTCATGTAAAGGGCTTAAAATATGGAGAACTTCAACTCATGTCTGGTATGCGGGATGCAGAGAAGAAGTTGGCGAAATTGCAGGAGATCAAAGAGAAGAGACTTTCGGTACATCCAACTTCAACCCACAGGATGGAGGACACGTGCAAGCTCATCCCCAACAAAATGATGGAATATCATGGCTTCCATTGGGAATGCTACAAACGTTTCACCATAAATATGGACAGGCTGATGCTTCCACACCCCAACGTACGAGCCGCAGAACTTCCACAGAAGGTGATAAAATCATCTCCAAGTCGGACTGTTCTTTCTGTGGATCAGAGGGTCGTAAGAAGGTAAAAGTGAAAGGCACATGGACCAGTCAAGGCATGAGTCAGTTTGAATTTGATGGATGGAAGACTGTGGCGACGATGGCAGAAATAAAACAGGATGAGAAGCTCCTCACAATAAAACGATCTATGTCTGCTTGTGCAAGTTCCACAAAAATTGCCGCATGAACTGTATGCAAAAACCAGAGAAATGGCGAAGTACTTATGAAGTTGCGCGTGTTAACCAGTTCAACTTGATGGAAGCCCATGAAAAGGCAATTGACATAGTCTTCCCCATATCGCAGAATGAGAGTCGGCCTTTAAAGGGTACATGGGTTTCAAGTTTGAGTTTTAATTTCTCACTCTGATAGTCAAGATTACTATGAAATGTCCGAGGGGAGACAGGTGAAGTGTAACCCGTCAATTACAGTAAACAATAGGTACGTCGTTACAATACTGAAGATAATCAATAATAAAATGACTTCGTTTGCGCCAATATCCTCTAAAACCGGGCTTAGTGGCACAAAGTAATAATTTAAAGTAATTGTAGGGGAGACCGTACATCTGGAATTCCACACAAATTAAAAACACACAAAAATCAGGATTTTTAACTCCAATGTAAAATCAGTGTTGTTGTATGGCTCTGAAACATGGAGAATGACAAAAACAACACTAGGCAAATTCCAGACTTTCCTTCAGATCCTGATGAGAAAGTGGGGTTGGATTGGACACACACTGAGAAAGCCAACAACAAACTTCACGAGACAGTCTCTGACGTGGAATCCTCAAGGAAAAAGAAGGCGAGGAAGGCCAAAAAACACATGCCAAAGAGACACAGCTGCAGAAGTACATAGGAGTGGCTACACATGGAAAGAAACAGAGAAGCCCAAAGTTGTGTGCGCTGGAGGGTCGTCGTCGATGGTCTATGCTCCGCATGGAGCGAAGAGCATAAGTTAGAAAGTAAGGGGAGACCGAGGCTAGTCCGTCTCCGGGTAAGTCCTCCACCACGGTTTTATTCCCGCGCATTTGCAGAATTGAGTAACTTCGGTCATATGGCTAAGTCACGTGATCATCAAACTACCTGCAAAATTGAGACAAAAAACTTTTTTGGTGAATGAACTTAAATTTTATGACATATTGTGTCGCTCAAATTTTAATAGTCGTAAGTGATACTGGCTAGACATTCCGAGTACTGAGTAAAGCCCGTATACCAGAGTTACTGTGTAGATTTTATTTTGTTGCTTTTTCAGGTGTCAGTGATATTTTGTTCCCATCCAAAAATGTGTCTCTGTGCTGGGGCACGTCCGCCTATTTGCCGCGGGGTAAGTATACCACCCAGGCGGACATGCCCTGTGGGGCAGGCGAACTTGAGCTTGCCCCACTCAGAAACGTACCTGTTTTGCCTTGGTAATAAAATGATTGGTCTAACTGATGATAGTTTATGAAAATAGTATTGTCACACGATTACTATGTAACCTTTTCAATCGACGACCAAGACGTCGTACTTCTTTGACAAGGACTATAACACGGACACCTGTGACCTACTTTTGTCTGTAATGTCAAACACGCTTGAGACCACAGTGAAAAAATACAGCGATACAGTTAGATCAAACGGGTACCAGGACAAAGGTGACATCAAAATACACCATACTCCTGGTTTGTAGATGCGATGGACTTAAAGGGGGAATGAAGCGCTTGAACAACCATAGTCCAAACATAAGAACATACCATGTACAGTACATATCACCATGATTTGATGAACTCAGCGCAGCGGTATATTTTAAATATTTTTTAACTTAGCCAATATTGATTGGCACGGGGCGCCGCCATTATGCTACAGCGCCGAGTGATTTGAGTCGCGAACTGCCACTCACGGCCACACGATGTAATTCAATAGGCGACTCGGCATAGCTCCCAGAAAAACCGACGACTCGCATACAAAAACCATAATGCACTGAATGACTACTATACGTGCTAGGAAACAACTTTTCACATATTCACACGGAAGGTTTCTCAGAGGAAAAAACATGTTATAGATGATGATTTTGTCGCGTCCGCCGGCGGCAAGCTCTGCAAGGACCTACGGTGGTCACTTTCGAACGCTGATTGCAATACTAAATACGAATGTGACGAACATGGAAAGACATTGAACGTCAAAACATAATTCTTGGTCAAAGACACAGGGCCATCTTTGGTCGATTTTTGTCTACGTATAACTATGCACCGGGGTGGTAATATTCGGCTAAATCGACCTGGAAACGTGACATAATATTATTGTAAGGCGGGGCGAGGAGCGCGTAGGAAGCGACATGCTGAAAAAACTCATGGTGAGTTCAGTCACGTATCACTACAACAACAAAATGTAGTCCCACATTTGTATTTCAACGGCTGCATACATAGAAATATATACGACCTATTCTTAATCGAAATGTAATAAGAAATGTGACTATGATAAACTACGAATAAACGTAAATAATGTGGTTTGTGTGTTTCTAATCCGCCGATTTATTTACGTTTCGTCTTCGGCATCGCGAGCGCACGAGTTCGGCATCGTTGCCGAAGATCTGTGACATTGACAGTTGGCCTCAGTTTTGGCCTAACCGGCTTTGTTAATTAAAATAATAACAATAACTACTATATACTGTAGCCAATAACCCGTGTTCTTATTATAACATTTGGTGCATAACGTTGTGAAATAAAACAATGCGTGTCAACAATATTCATTGTCCTCGTCATGCAGGCAAATGGCGTGGAGTCAAATATACAACGATAATACACTGAAATGTATCAAGTTCGTGCGTCGCGCAATTCCGTGGCAATGCGCTAGCGTATCGTGTTTCTCAAACCTAAAACGTTTCCATTGAACGATGACATGCCAACTAGGTTTATTTACAATTGTAAGTTTTACCAGTTCAGCATAAACTTTCAATGATGCAATAAAACTGAAGACTCACGACACAATATCAAAGGGGCATTGGAATAGATGATGCTCGAACTTAGGACACGCAACGGTATAATTATTTAAATGCATTAATAAAACAATGCAAATATTGATCCGTGTGCCGAGTATGTTGTTCTTCGGGCATATCTTCAGTGGAGAAAGCGTGTCACCGGATCCGAAGAAGGTCGAGGCTCTGCAAAGTGTAAACGCACCTAAGAACGTGACTGAGGTAGGAAGCTTGCTCAGTTCTGCTGCGTTTTGCTCGCGGTTCATCAAGGACGTAAACTCACCTGCGATGGAGTACCCTGGGAATGAATGGGGTGAACATGAACAACACTCGTTCGAGCAACTCAAATCGGCATTGTCTACCAAAACGACTCTAGCGTACTTCGATCCGCAGAAATCTACGACGATCTTCGTAGACGCTAGCACGATCGGTCTGGGAGCCGTTCTGACTCAAAAGGATGCAAAGACGAAAGAGGTAACACCACTCTACTTCGCGAGTCGACCCCTGACCTCTACAGAGTCGCGATATCCTTAGATTGACCGAGAGGCGTTGGCCATAAGTTGGGCAATCAAACGCTTCCATATCTACACATACGGCAAGGAGTTCACGATCGTGACAGACCACCAGCCGTCGGTGACTATGTTCAACAGTCCTTCGTTAAAGCCGACAGCGAGAATCGAACGATGGCTCATGGATCTGCTGCGATACGACTACAAAGTTATCTACTAACCTGGACAATCCAATCCTGCTGACTATGGCATCGCGACATCCTGTTGATGTTGTATCCGCAGACGAGCGTGATGACACTGATGTAATCGAACACTACGTGGCATACGTCGCGCGCACGCAGTACCGAAGGCAATGACATTCAACGAGGTGTAACTTCCAATAGCTCGAGATCCAGTGCTACAAGCAGTTATGCCGTGCATCGAATCAAGAAGATGGCACCACCCGCCGTCTGACGTATCTCTGGCTGATCTGTCTAGGTACGAGAACGTAAAGAATGAGCTTACATGCACAAACACCGTGCTGCTGAAATCAAATCGCATCGTGATACCTGCCACCCTGCAAAGCAAAACGGTTGACATCGCACACGAAGGGCATCTCGGCATAGTGAAGACAAAAGCCCTGATGAGAGAAAAGGTCTGGTTCCCGAGTATGGACAAGCTAATCGAAACGCGAGTCAAGTCGTGCGCATCTTGCCAAATAACCACACCGGTTATGAGTCGCGAACCACTGAAAATGTCTACATTACCGGACAACCCGTGTGAAGAGATTAGCTGTGACTTTTCGCACGTCGATGGCGAAACACTGCTAGTAGTTAGTAAAGTTAATCAGCGTAGAGGTTTGCGCTGCGCGGTGCAAGTACAAATGTAACCGTATGTAGGTCAAGGTCAAAGGTCAAGGTCAAATACCCAGATGCATGTAAAGGCCAAAAGTCAAGGTCAAGTACCCGGATGTAGGTTAATGTCAAATGGCGCCACCTGTCGGATAGGCCGTGAATTAAAATGGCGCCACCTGGCGGATTTTTTGAGTTAAATTCCCATGGCGGAATTTTTATGAACTAAAACAATAACACCTGGTGGGATTTTATTAACTAAATTTCCCCTGTCGGATAAGTCTTGAACTAAATATGGGTCCCGCCTAAATTGGTGCGTCTTATTTATGAAAATTGGCGCCCCTTGGTGGAAAGGTTACGAACTGAAAGAGAAGTACAAATAACTCCCCCTGACGGATGTCAGTGAACCAAATATCGATACTGCTTAAATTCGTGTCTCTTGTTTCTTTTTTCTCTTTACTATAAGAATAGGTCAAAGGCGTCATTAAATAGGTCAAAGAGTCATTAAATTGGTCATTGCGCATGCGCAATGGTGTCGTTTCTTATATGTCATAGGTTGTGCACCATTTTTTAGGTATAGCGCCCCCGTTTCCCCTTAGCCTATACATATACAACTATAAAATAGGTCCAAACCTGACGAATCGGTAGAGAACGAGTAAAATAAGTCAAATTATGTCATTTCTGGTTACCATACAGATGTACGACCTTCCCCTCACCCTGTTTGTAATTTTTTGCCTATCAATGTCTCTTATTACCAGCATACGTCGACTGCTTCCTATATTAACAAATAGGTGTTTGTCAATTTGTGTGTACTATTTCGTCTCTGTCATCAGCTCCGGCAATCAAACCAAACATCAATGATAACGTCCGACAAGAGAGTTTGCTACCGAAGGCGCAGCCTTCTCCGGCTACGGGCCCACTCGATCTCTCGACCCCGACAATCAACCCGGACCAACAGCCAACGACCAGTCCGACGACCAGTTCGACGACCAAAACAATTTCGTCTCTGTCATCAGCTCCGGCAACCGAACCAACCATCAAAGATCTACTCTACAGTATACACCTTTAATTTCTACTCCGAGGTCCGTGCTCGTTCGGCACGAACACGTGACTTTTCGGCACATTTACTAATTATTTAAGCGCGGTGTTTTGCCAATCGGACCGTCATTCGTATTACGACGACACCACGGCTAACATCATCATGTTGAAAACACCCTAGTTCCGACCTCGCAATGCAGCGTACTCGAGCGATGAGGACGAGCCAACGAGCCGACCCATCATCCCGGTGATCAACCACCCTTCCGGGCCGTCGGAACCAGAGGTCGTGGACATCTCAAATCTAGAATTAACGGTAAGCCCCGACCATGCTATCAAGGACATAGGTCTCCTTATTGACAAAGTACGCAAGTATACTCCCTTCTACATCGGGTGCAGATACTGCAAGAATCGTATGATTGTCGACGATATGGGACATTTGAAATGCGAACGACACGGCTACGTTGCCTCTGACATGTATATTATGGTTCGAACAACCGCTGCCGATGAGGAGACCCTACCGACTCCTAGACAACTACCACCGTCACGGAGGCCCTTCACCTGCCCGGACTGTGGGACATCGTTCACACGGAAAGATAGCTGGAAGAGACACTTCACTTGTAGATGTTGTCCCCGTGTGAAGAAGAGGGCGGGCGAGGATGCCGAGCTGGACGCGCTTGTGGTGAGTCATATTTTATATTGTTTTACTATATTCTTTCACCTAAAATTTCATTGCCCCTGTCTATATTTTCCCTAAAATGGCGTCCCCATACCTTCCGTCAAAATGGCGTCCTTGTGTATGTTTACTTCCGCGAAAACTTCGCCCAGTTTTATTTTTTCCTATATGGTTGGACTCGTCTATTACCTGTTAACATCCGGGTACATCATATTCTGTTACGTCTTTGCTTCCAAGATTATGGCCCCCTACGTTGTCCTTCATATTAACATCTGACAACGTCTTAACTCCCTATAGGGTTGCGTCCACCGGTAATTTTTGTCGACAATTTATCTTTATTTAACTTGTCACCTTACTTCCTATCACGTAACTTCTTGTCATTGTTTCCTACCGGTCCTTGTATCACCGTACTCTAACAACGGTGTACTATTCCCATGCATTCTTTAATATTTTTAAATATTATTGAAATATTCTTGCAGAACTACATTGAAGGTCCGCTACCAGCAAAGCGGCAACGTCGACAGAGACGATTATCGACAACGGGACGGCATCGACACCAACTTCCGTTCCTAACGATGTCACAACTACCCACGCTGTCAATGTCACAACTTCTACCCAGCCTGCCAACGTCGCAACTTCCGCTCCTGACTTTGCTGGTCCGAACTTTACCATTGATTTCCCTGCGACCGAAATGAAGAAGACGCTTGCACGCCACATAACATGTACCATCTTTGAACTCTCAAGACGACAATGCCGTGGTTGCGAGATAGACCATCCTAGTAAATTTCATCACGATTGTATGATATCTGATGACATTCAAATTTGCATGCACTTTGACGAGGCTGTCGAGACCATTAATTCAACTGCAGTGGTGAAAGACTGTTTGAGTGTTTTGTTAGACGCAGGTGTGAAGCTATCCGACGTGACAGTCGAACAGTTGTGTAATATCAATACTTGGTTGCAAGAATCCGTTTCGAAACAATGGCAAAACACTATGAAACAAATGGTTCTGACAGTAATGGAGGATGAGGTTGATTAAAGACTGGTTGACTGTCTGGAACAATACTGCAACTAAGTATCCGAACCAACTTTGTTGGACCCACAAGGGCTCCTCGCCGTATGGCAGGCAAGACTGAAGTAGTGAGGTGCGGTATCGTCTTGTACACGATGAAACTTTGCAAGACTCTGTATCAATGTTCAGTTTCTGGTTCTTGCAGTTATGGAGCGTGACATGTAAATACGTTTGTGTTGTACACGAATAAAATGTGCAAACCTTATCTTGTGTCTTTTTTCTTAGTGTAATGCAAAGCATACGTTGGGAACCTTACTCATTGTCTTACACTTCACAAGTAAAGAGACTTTCCGTATTGTCAATACCAAGGTCATCGATTTGCGTAAAAACAGGTTCGTGTACGATATGCAAGACACACGAACAGTACCATGGATCAAACTAACCAAATTTAGACCGACAACTTCTACGAATCAAACTAAGATTAACAAGTTGCAAGAACCAATCTTCTGCGACTCTCTTCAGTCCACCGAATACACAGGTGTGTATGTGTGTGTGTGTGTGTGTGTGTGTGTGTGTGTGTGTGTGAGTGAGTGTGTGTGTGTGTGTGAGTGTGGGTGTGTGTGTGTCTGTGTGAGTGTGTGTGTGTGTGTAGTTTGTGAATGTTTGTATGTGTGTGTGTGTGTGTGTGTGTATGTGAGTGAGTGTGTGTGTGTGTGTGTGATTGAGTGTGGGTGTGGGTGTCTGCGTGAGAGTGTGTGTTGTTTGTGTGTGTGTATGTGATTGTGTGTGTGTATGTGTGTGTGTGTGTGTACTAACTACTCTATCGTCGACACACTTCCGGGAATGTTAGAACTGTAGAGTCAGCCATTACAGTCACATGACTTGAGGTGTGACGGCACTTCTAGCGTAGCGCTCCATGTCTATAAATACGCGGGCACCATCTAACGGGTAACCAGTTCACTAGTCGGAACTTATACTTAGACTGACGAGTTACAAGAGTCATTCCGTTCTTTACATTTGAGCCGTAAACACCTACATCATGAGCTTATCGCCTATTCTACCAGCTGTCAACAAGTTCACACCATCACCGTTCCAGTGCCCAGATTGTAAGAGATATTTCTCAAGTCGAGACAGCTGGAAACGGCACAGTGTCCGCAGTTGCTGTGGACCGTCAACAAATGTTACGTCGCCAAATTCACTTGTCTCTGTGCCACCTGCGTCTCTGACCCCAGCGACAAACTCGACATTCCCGTCTCCATCTCAGGTGACCATGGAATATACAAAGAAGATGGCCCTGGTCGATCCCCGTATTTTGGAAAACATTCAACCACAACGTCCTTCGACTGCTAACCCTATCGAAAATGTCTTGCAACGACTCGACAACGAAATGCAAGGCATATTAGAACGAAGTGATATACACGAGAGGGAAAAAGTTGTGTTGTATAACCAGGTATTGAGTCGGTACAACGATCTTTCCGACAAACGTTTCCAAGAACCCGTGCGTGTGGTCATCGAAAACATTCCCAGTGAAGGGGGAAACAAAGTACAACCTGCTAACGAAAATGAAGTCGTCGAAAAGGAGAGCATCGAAAACGAAATCATCGACAGCGTTCCAAAAACTATGAAGCAGAAAGCACGAAGACTACTCGATAAATTGAAAAGTGCCGTAAGGTGGAACGATCGCGGCGAGATGATGTACAGAAACAAGGTGGTACCCGGAAGTAACATTGTAGATCTCGTGAACGACGTGTTGAGAAAACGGAAGTCATTTGAACCGGTGGGATGGGAAACCTTCGCTCGTGGTCTCAACGACGTCAACACGTCAATGGATTTAGCTGGGAACTCAGATCGTTGGCTTTACATGCAGACAGCGTCAGTGGACGACGATATGTCAAAGGAAACCAGCATTCCATTTGACAGCGATCGTCATCGGAATCGTAGACGACCTGCATCATCGCGGCGCGCAGCTCATTCGGTGACACCTTTGCAAATCACACGTTGGGAGCCATATTAGTATTACCGATTTCCGACAAAACAGGTTCGCGTGGGACATACAATCCACAGGAACAGTGTTCAAAAGAGATCATATGGGGAATATTCAAATACAATCGTGTTTATGCTATGGATGAGTGTGTTTGTTTGTTTGTTTTTAGTTTTCATTGTCATCAAGGCACAACTAACTTTGTCCACCGAATACACAGGGTGTATTCGGTGGACTGAAGAGAGTCGTAGAAGGTTGGTTCTTGCAACTTGTTAATCTAAGTCTGATTCGTGGAAGTTGTCGGTCTAAATTTGGTTAAGTTTGATCCACGGTACTGTTCGTGTGTCTTGCATATCGTACACGAACCTGTTTTACGCAAATCGATGACCTTGGTATTGACAGTACGGATAGTCTATTTACTTGTGAAGTGTAAGACAATGAGTAAGGTTCCCAACGTATGCTTTGCATTACACTACGAAAAAAGACACAAATGGTTCTGACAGTAATGGAGGATGAGGTTGATTAAAGACTGGTTGACTGTCTGGAACAATACGGCAACCAAGTATCTGAACCAACTTTGTTGGACCCACAAGGGCTCCTCGCCGTATGGCAGGCAAGAGTGAAGTAGTGAGGTGTGGTATCGTCTTGTACACGATTAAACTTTGCAAGACTCTGTATCAATGTTCAGTTTCTGGTTCTTGCAGTTATGGAGCGTGACATGTAAATACGTTTGTGTTGTACACAAATAAAATGTGCAAACCTTATCTTCGTGTACAACACAAACGTATTTACAAGTCACGGACCTCGGAGTAGAAATTAAAGGTGTATACTGTAGAGTAGATCATTGATGGTTGGTTCGGTTGCCGGAGCTGATGACAGAGACGAAATTGTTTTGGTCGTCGAACTGGTCGTCGAACTGGTCGTTGGCTGTTGGTCCGGGTTGATTGTCGGGGTCGAGAGATCGAGTGGGCCCGTAGCCGGAGAAGGCTGCGCCTTCGGTAGCAAACTCTCTTGTCGGACGTTATCACTAGTCATGTTGTTGATCTTCCAAAATGTAAGATGTAATGACCACAAAAAACAGACGCAGGCCTTTTATAACAGTTCGACGGAACATAAAGGTCACGTGGGCGTGCCAAACGAACACGGACTTCAGAGTAGACATTGTAGGTACAGATTGTAGAGTGGATCATTGATGTTTGGTTTGATTGCCGGAGCTGATGACAGAGACGAAATAGTACACACAAATTGACAAACACCTATTTGTTAATATAGGAAGCAGTTGACGTATGCTGGTAATAAGAGACATTGATAGGCAAAAAATTACAAACAGGGTGAGGGGAAGGTCGTAGATCTGTACGGTAACCAGAAATTACATAATTTGACTTATTTTACTCGTTCTCTACCGATTCGTCAGGTTTGGACCTATTTTATAGTTGTATATGTATAGGCTACGGTGAAACGGGGGCGCTATACCTAAAAAATGGTCCACAACCTATGACATAAGAAACGACACCATTGCGCATGCGCAATGACCAATTTAATGACGCCTTTGACCTATTTAATGACGCCTTTGACCTATTCTTATAGTAAAAAGAGAAAAAAGAAACAAGAGACACGAATTTAAGCAGTTTCGATATTTGGTTCACAGACATCCGTCAGGGGAAGTTATTTGTACTTCTCTTTCAGTTCGTAACCTTTCCACCAAGGGGCGCCAATTTTCATAAATAAGACGCACCAATTTAGGCGGGACCCATGTTTAATTCACGACTTATCCGACAGGGGAAATATAATATATAAAAATCCCACCAGGTGAAGCTGTTTTTGTTCATAAAAAATTCCGCCAGGGAAATTTAGTTCAACAAAATCCGTCGTGTGGCGCTGTTTTAAATCACGGCCTATCCGACAGGTGGCGCTATTTGACCTTGACCTACAACCGGGTACTAGACCTTGACTTTTGGCCTTGGCCTGCATCTGGGTACTTGACCTTGACCTTTGACATTGACCTACATACGGGTACTTTTGCACTTGCACCGCGCAGCGCAAACCTCTACGCTGATTAACCTGACTAACTACTAGCAGTGTTTCGCCATCGACGTGCGCAAAGTCACAGCTAATCTCTTCACACGGGTTGTCCGGTAATGTAGACATTTTCAGTGGTTCGCGACTCATAACCGGTGTGGCTATTTGGCAAGTTGCGCACGACTTGACTCGCGTTTCGATTAGCTTGTCCATACTCGGGAACCAGACCTTTTCTCTCATCAGGGCTTTTGTCTTCACTATGCCGAGATGCCCTTCGTGTGCGATGTCAACCATTTTGCTTTGCAGGGTGGCAGGTATCACGATGCGATTTGATTTCAGCAACACGGTGTCTGTGCATGTAAGCTCAATCTTAACGTTCTCGTACCTAGACAGATCAGCCAGAGATACGTCAAACGGCGGGTGGTGCCATCTTCTTGATTCGATGCACGACATAACTGCTTGTAGCACTGGATCTCGAGCTATTGCAAGTTACACCTCGTTGAGTGTCATTGCCTTCGGTACTGCGTGCGCGCGACGTATGCCACGTAGTGTTCGATTACATCAGTGTCATCACGCTCGTCTGCGGATACAACATCAACAGGATGTCGCGATGCCATAGTCAGCAGGATTGGATTGTCCAGGTTGGTAGATAACTTTGAAGTCGTATCGCAGCAGATCCATGAGCCATCGTTCGATTCTCGCTGTCGGCTTTAACGAAGGACTGTTGAACATAGTCACCGACGGCTGGTGGTCTGTCACGATCGTGAACTCCTTGCCATACATGTAGAGATGGAAGCGTTTGATTGCCCAACTTATGGCCAACGCCTCTCGGTCAATCTAAGGATATCGCGACTCTGTAGAGGTCAGGGGTCGACTCGCGAAGTAGAGTGGTGTTACCTCTTTCGTCTTTGCATCCTTTTGAGTCAGAACGGTTACCAGACCGATCAGGCTAGCGTCTACGAAGATCGTCGTAGATTTCTGCGGATCGAAGTACGCTAGAGTCGTTTTGGTAGACAATGCCATTTTGAGTTGCTCGAACGACTGCTGTTCATGTTCACCCCATTCATTCCCAGGGTACTCCATCGCAGGTGAGTTTACGTCCTTGATGAACCGCGAGCAAAACCCAGCAGAACTGAGCAAGCTTCCTACCTCAGTCACGTTCTTAGGTGCGTTTACACTTTGCAGAGCCTCGACCTTCTTCGGATCCGGTGACACGCCTTCTCCACTGAAGATATGCCCGGAGAACAACATACTCGGCACACGGATCAATATTTGCATTGTTTTATTAATGCATTTAAGTAATTATACCGTTGCGTGTCCTAAGTTCGTGCATCATCTAATCTAATGCCCCTTTGATATTGTGTCGTGTGTCTTCAGTTTTATTGCATCATTGAAAGATTATGCTGAACTGGTAAAACTTACAACTGTAAATAAACCTAGTTGGCATGTCATCGTTCAATGAAAACGTTTTAGGTTTGAGAAACACGATACACTAGCGCATTGCCACGGAATTGCGCGACGCACGAACTTGATACATTTCAGTGTATTATCGTTGTATATTTGACTCCACGCCATTTGCCTGCATGACGAGGACAATGAATATTGTTGACACGCATTGTTTTATTTCACAACGTTATGCACCAAATGTTATAATAAGAACACGGGTTATTGGCTACAGTATATAGTAGTTATTGTTATGATTTTAATTAACAAAGCCGGTTAGGCCAAAACTGAGGCCAACTGTCAGTGTCACTGATCTTCGGCAACGATGCCGAACTCGTGCGCTCGCGATGCCGAAGACGAAACGTAAATAAATCGGCGGATTAGAAACACTCAAATAAAATTATTTACGTTTATTCGTAGTTTATCATAGTCACATTTCTTATTACATTTCGATTAAGAATAGGTCGTATATATGTCTATGTATGCAGCCTTTGAAATACAAATGTGGGACTACATTTTGTTGTCGTAGTGATACGTGACTGAACTTACCATGAGTTTTTTTTCGGCATGTCGCTTCCTACGCGCTCCTCACCCCGCCTTACAATAATATTATGTCACGTTTCCAGGTCGATTTAGCCGAATATTACCACCCCGGTGCATAGTTATACGTAGACAAAAATCGACCAAAGATGGACCTGTGTCTTTGACCAAGAATTATGTTTTGACGTTCAATGTCTTTCCATGTTCGTCACATTCGTATTTAGTATTGCAATCAGCGTTCGAAAGTGACCACCGTAGGTCCTTGCAGAGCTTGCCGACGGCGGACGCGACAAAATCATCATCTATAATATGTTTTTTCCTCTGAGAATCCTTCCGTGTGAATATGTGAAAAGTTGTTTCCTAGCACTTATAGTAGTCATTCAGTGCATTATGGTTTTTGTATGCGAGTCGTCGGTTTTTCTGGGAGCTACGCCGAGTCGCCTATTGAATTACATCGTGTGGCCGTGAGTGGCAGTTCGCGACTCAAATCACTCGGCGCTGTAGCATAATGGCGGCGCCCCGCGCCGATCGATATTGGCTAAGTTAAAAAAATATTTAAAATATACCGCTGCGCTGAGTTCATCAAATCATGGTGATATGTACTGTATATGGTATGTTCTTATGTTTGGACTATGGTTGTTCAAGCGCTTCATTCCCCTTTAAGTCCATCGCATCTGCGAACCAGGAGTATGGTGTATTTTGATGTCACCTTTGATCGTCCTGGTGCCAGCTTGATCTAACTGTATCGCTGTATTTTTTCACTGTGGTCTCAAGCGTGTTTGACATTAGAGACAAAAGTAAGTCGCAGGTGTCCGTGTTATAGTCCTTGTTAAAGAAGTAATGACAAATTCCTTTGACGACGTCTTGGTCGTCGATTGAAAAGGTTACATAGTAATCGTGTGACAATACTATTTTCATAAATTATCATCAGTTAGACCAATCATTTTATTACCAAGGCAAAACAGGTACGTTTCTGAGTGGGGCAAGCTCAAGTTCGCCTGCCCCACGGGGCATGTCCGCCTGGGTGGTGTACTTGCCCCACGGCAAATAGGCGGACGTGCCCCAGCACAGAGACACATTTTTGGATGGGAACAAAATATCACTGACACCTGAAAAAGCAACAAAATAAAATCCACACAATAACTCTGGTATACGGACTTTACTCAGTACTCGGAATGTCTAGCCAGTATCACTTACGACTATTGAAATTTGAGAGACACAACATGTCATAAAATTTAATTTCATTCACCAAAAAAGTTTTTTGTCTCTCAATTTTGCAGGTAGTTTGGTGATCACGTGACTTAGCCATATGACCGAAATTACTGAATTCCGCAAATGCTCGGGAATAAAAGCGTGGTGGAGGACTTACCCGGAGACGGACTAGCCTCGGTCTCCCCTTACTTTCTAACTTATGCTCTTCGCTCCATGCGGAGCATAGACCATCGACGACGACCCTCCAGCGCACACAACTTTGGGCTTCTCTGTTTCTTTCCATGTGTAGCCACTCCTATGTACTTCTGCAGCTGTGTCTCTTTGGCATGTGTTTTTTGGCCTTCCTCGCCTTCTTTTTCCTTGAGGATTCCACGTCAGAGACTGTCTCGTGAAGTTTGTTGTTGGCTTTCTCAGTGTGTGTCCAATCCAACCCCACTTTCTCATCAGGATCTGAAGTAAAGTCTGGAATTTGCCTAGTGTTGTTTTTGTCATTCTCCATGTTTCAGAGCCATACAACAACACTGATTTTACATTGGAGTTAAAAATCCAGATTCTTTTGTGTTTTTAATTTTTGTGGAATTCCAGATGTGCGGTCTCCCCTACAATTACTTTAAATTATTACTTTGTGCCACTAAGCTCGGTTTTAGAGGATATTGGCACAAACGAAGTCATTTTATTATTTATTATCTTAAGTATTGTAACGACGTACCTATTGTTTACTGTAATTGACGGGTTACACTTCACCTGTCTCCCCTCGGACATTTCTCCTCCAAAATATCATCATCTACATTTTGTTGACAAGCTAAGTTTCAGCCACAACAAATCAACCACGTTATACAAGTAATTGCT
Source organism: Paraescarpia echinospica (assembly GCA_020002185.1). Classification (NCBI taxonomy): domain Eukaryota; kingdom Metazoa; phylum Annelida; class Polychaeta; order Sabellida; family Siboglinidae; genus Paraescarpia; species Paraescarpia echinospica. Next base: position 30,346,891 of record CM034536.1, read on the forward strand.
GCTAAGATCAAATGTTCATAAGCGTGTACGTGACACTGTGTATGTGTGTGTGTGTGTGTGTGTGTGCGTGTGCGTGTGCATGCGTGCGTGTGTGCGTGCGTGCGTGTGTGTGCCACACGGTCGCTTAGTAAGGCTTTATTGCATGTTTTTTTCGATTCGGTTTCCTTGAACGCTATAAATGCCACACATCCGAGAACTAATGATCGAGAGTAATGTCATTGTCGGAAGTCATGAAAGGAAAGAGGAGGTAATTTATTGAGTTATCGGTATCAAAGGTCAGTGACATTCGAGATTACCCAGGAAACATAATAACGTTTTACAGACAACGACTGGATACTGCACTATATAAGAACTTATGTTTTACTGTTTTCAAAGTAACTGTTATTGAAACAGGTTTTTTTAGATGACATTTACGGTTATATATATATATATATATCTAAATTGTAGTAAATATGTGATATATTTGCCGTGTACGCAGTGTTCAAGATTCAGAGCTTATCTTCGACGTAATGATGATACAGGACAATTAGGCTAATGGCTTCATATACGCTCAATTCGCGCGAACACAATACCGATACGCACACACACACACACACACACACACACACACACACACACACACACACACACACACACAAATAACCTATATATATATGTATATATATATATATTTCATGTCATAATTCAGTCTCGCAGAAGTGAAATCAGGCGTTAGATATATCACTATCCCGAGCCTCTAAGCAAATTAGCAGATCAAGCGAAAATAACACGGATCGGGGCAATTGAGATGATTATGTCAGCGGATTAGTAGGTTCATGTCGGCATAACCGCGAGTACGCGGTGAACGTCGAGGTTAATCCGCGCGTCGGCGGCTCTTTGAAACCTACTAAATATCTCAGACTCGAACCAAAATGGCGAGTGCTTATTCATGAGTAAAAACCCTCGCGATTGGTGATGATTTCCACTGACGAACACTGCTTTTAAATCGATTAAATTTGTTCCCGATGGATATAAACCGTTAACTTCCGTAAACAAACTCATCATGGCGCACACGCAGTGGTGTTATGTAACGAAGTGAAACTATTTCGTTACTCTACTTGAGTAGTTTTTTTCAAGTAACGAAGAGTAACGAAGTACAATTTATATTAACTAATTCTACTTGTAACGAAGTAGTTTTATGTAAGGTAACGCTACTTTTTATGTCGTTACTTTCATTTACTTCGCCATATATTTTCGTTACATCGCCTGTTGGCGTTCCGCCCGTCAACAAACAAATTAAACGTATGACTGTGACGTTTCTACACGTGAGTAAATTTAAGAGATTCAAAATCAAGCTTACACAATTGCGTATTTGTGTGGCTGGTTGACTGGCTGTGTTATTGGCCGGGTGACTTGGTGTGCGATTGGCCGGGTGACTGGCTATGTGATTGGCCGGGTGACTGGCTGTGTGATTGGCCGGGTGATTGGCAGTGTTATTGGCTGGATGACTGGCAGTGGCACTGGCCGCATGACTATCTGTGAAATTGGCCGGGTGACTGACTGTGTGATTGACAAGATGATTCGCTTTGTGATTTGCTAGGTGACTGGCTGTGTGATTGGCCGGGTGATTGGATGTGTGATTGACAAGGTGATTCGCTTTGTGAATGGCCGGGTGATTGACTGTGTGGTTGGCCGGTTGACTAGCTGTGTGATTGGACCGGGTGACTGGATGTGTGATAGGCCGGATGTATCTCTGTGTTTTGATAAGGTGATTCACTGTATGATCGGCCCGGTGACTGGATGTGTGATTGACAAGGTGATTCGCTGTGTGATTTGCCGAGTGACTGACTGTGTGGTTGGTCGGGTGACTTGCAGGGTGACGAGCCGGGTGACGAGCCGGGTGACTGGACGGGTGAATCGCCGTATGACTTCCCGGGTGACTGGACGGGTGACTCGCCGGGTGGCTGGACGGGTGAATCACCGGGTGACTGGACGGGTGATTCGCCGGGTGACTGGATGGGTGACTCGTCGGGTCACTGGACAGGTAACTCGCCTGGTGACTGGACGGGTAATTGGCCTGGTGATTCGCCGGGTGCCTCGCCGGGTGACTGGTTGGGTGACTCGCCGGGTGACTGGACGGGTAATTGGCCTGGTGATTCGCCGGGTGACTGGTCGGGTGACTCGCCGGGTGACTGTACGGGTGACTGGACGAGTGACTGGACGGGTGACTCGCCGGGTGACTGGACGAGTGACTCGACGGGTGACTGGACAGGTGATTGGACGGGTGACTCGCCGGGTTACTGGACGGGTGACTCGCCGGGTGACTGGACGGGTGGCTCGCCGTGTGACCTACCAAGGGATTTTTAGTCGGTGACTGGCCGAGAAACTGGCTGGACTGGATAACAAACATACATTGAAGGAAACGAAGCCTCAAAAATAAATGACGCCGTTTTGTTTCAACGGTGGAGAGCCAGACGCAACATCAACGGAAACAGTAGCAGCTGTAATAGTATACGAATCATGTGATTTGTTGTAATAATAAACACACGTCTAATATATGGTACACCAAGTTGTGATTTTTATTCTACTCGTGCAAGGAGATATTGCTTTGAACATGGAGTGAACGATCGCTTGAGGACAAAAACCTTTGCATCAGTGAAAACGATAACTATGCAATATCGTGATTGTTGCAATATCAAACGTCGAGTTCCTGCGATGCAATAGATCATTATTACACGGTCCGGTTTGCGTGTATCAGACACCGACAAAGCGTCCATGCTTCAACTGCTTGTATAGGTCGCACGTACCCCCAGGATAGTATCACCAAAGGCGTATCACCAATAAGAACTGTCATTCGCTATCCTCTCCTATTGCATAACATTGTCCCACTTGAGAGCGGTGGCGCCCATAGTGGTTCGATTACAAATGCGCCTAATGTTGTATGTGCGCCGTGTTAATTTGATGGTGTTCACATTGTAATTACAGGATACATATTAACTTTTATGCGCTGGGATGCAGACTGAAATTAAAGTGTTCAATAGTAACCACATAAATGTCATTAAAAATAGTTTGTGTTAAGTATAGATAACAGATTAGGTGTGTTAACTATATGCTTAATTGATCTCTACAAGCGAGTTAAAACAGCTTTGTAGGCACTATATAACGAATGAAAAGCTTGAAAAGAGGAGCTCAGCCATCAAATTTAATGGGTCTACCATTTCTGTTACCGGAACATGACAGTATTTAACTAATAAACTGATGTAACATTAAACTGACTTAATTAATTAAAATAACAATAGTAAATAGTTTACAACACTTGATCATAAATGAAAACTGATCACATCAGCAGAAACACGTGGTGTGTTTGTGCATGTGTGTGCGTGTGTGCGTGCGTGCGTGCGTGTGTGTGTGCATGCGTGTGTGTGTGTACCCTTCATTTTGTACTCGCGTTGAGCGTTCATAAACATCTTGTCTTCGAAATGCTCCCCGCATAGTCTCCTTGACTTGAGCTCATCTGGAGTTACCCCGTCCAGGTCTTTCTGTCGGGAATCATCACCCAGCGCTTGCATCTTCATGTGTTTAAATATTAAATTATTAATGGTATTGTTATCTGCATTTGATAGTCCTCAATGCTAAGCTTATAGTTCCCATTATTATCACGTGTACACTTGGCGACGATGGAACTTTTGGCTCAATGTTTTGTCGGCGTTCCACAAAATTTCAAAATTGATTTCAAAGCAACTTTCAAGACAATCTATATAGAATCATCTTATGAACTGATAGTAACGTATGTGCACTGTGGATTCCAAGCGCAGTTTCTTTAGATTTTTGTAATACAACATGTTTTATTAAGTAGAGCGATTTAGATTTTAGTTCCGACGTTATGTCAATTTCAACAAAGACATACACCCGATATACCTATCACGGTCTTTTGTTGGGAAACGAAAGAAATGGACACCAGGAGTGTCCCTATAGTTGTTATTACAACCTGCCGCTGCACAAAACGACCCAGTGCCTTTAAATTGTTGAGGTTTTGCTCCGACCTCCGTCATTGACATTGTGAATAGGTCGTTTTCTTCCGTCTGCAATCCAATCGCTAGAGGGCGCGCTCGGTTGCCGGGACAGAAAAGCAGCGAGTGAAATGTCTTATTGGTAACAGGTCTTTGGTATCACCAAAGCCAACAATCAGGCTTACTGTGAAAACATTTATGACAATACATAATGTGGAATTTTGCCAGTCCACCACCGGCTAAAAATGCATGTATTATTCCGTAACATCGACCACAATCAATGGAAAGACAGGTTTATGTTTTATTGATTGCTTATGTCATGCATTTTTAACGGGAAGTGGCTCAATTCTCGAGTGAGATGTGGCTTGCGTTACCATTTTAAAGGCAGAACGTTTAGCTACTTAACCAGTAACTTGAGTGCCTACCCTGGGATAGCTATTATCAACAAAGCCACAGTTTTTCGTGTATGCGTATTGGCACTATCTATTACGGCCTCCCCAGTGGTTTATATCTGGGTAACTTTCTGTCCAAATGTGAAGGAGCTGTATCACCTATATTCTTACTTTTAAAATGTAATATTTGAAAAACTAATTAGTTTCATATTTGACTGGCTGTGTGATTGGCCGTGTGACTGGCTGTGTGATAGGCCGGTTGACTGGCTGTGTGATAGGCCGGTTGACTGGCTGTGTGATAGGCCGGTTGACTGGCTATGTGATTGGCCTGGTGACTGGCAGTGTGATTGGCTGGTTGACTAGCTGTGTGATTGGCCGGGTGACTGGATGTGTGATTGACAGGGTGATTCGCTGTGTGATTGGCCGGGTGACTGGTTATGTGATTGACAAGGTGATTAGTTGTGTGATTGCCCGGGTAACTTGCTGTGTGATTGGCCGGATAACTGAATGTGTGATTGGCCGAGTGACTGACTGGCAATTTGGTTGGCCGGGTGACTTGCAGGGTAACTAGCCGGGTGACGAGCCGGGTGACGAGCCGGGTGACGAGCGGGGTGACGAGCCGGGTGACGAGCTGGGAGACTCGCCGAGTGACTGGACGGGTGACCAGCCGGGTGACTGGATGGGTGATTCGCCGTGTGACTGGTAGGGTGACTGGGCGGCTGACCGACCAAGGGATTTTTAGTGGGTGATTGACCGACTGACCTGGACGGGTCACTAGAAGGGTGACTCGCCGGGTGACTGGACGGGTGACTCGCCGGTCACTGGACGGGTGACTCGCCGGGTCACTGGACGCGTAATTGGCCTGGTGATTCGCCGGGTGACTGGTCGGGTGACTAACCGGGTGACTCGCCGGGTGACTGGAGGGGTGACTGGACGGGTGACTTGCAGGGTAACTAGCCGGGTGACGAGCCGGGAGACTGGTTGGGTGACTGTACGGGTAACTCGCTGGCTGACTGGACGGGTGACTGGAGGGGTGACTGGACGGGTGACTGGACGGGAGACTCACCGGGTGACTTGCCGGTTGACTTGCCGGGTGACTGGACGGGTGACTGGACGGGAGACTCACCGGGTGACTGGACGGGTGGCTCGCCGGGTGACTTGCTGGTTGACTTGCCGAGTGACTGGACGGGTGACCGACCAAGGGATTTTTAGTGGGTGACTGACCGACTAACCTAGACAGGTCGCTAGGTGACTGGACGGGAGACTTGCCGGGTGACTGGACGGGTAACTCGCCGGGTGTCTGGACGGGTGACTCGCAGGGTGAATCGCCGGGTGACCGACCAAGTGATTTATAGTGGGTGACTGGCCGGGGAACTGGCTGGACTGGATAACAAACATACATTGAAGGAAACGAAGCTACAAAAAATAAATGACGCCGTTTTGTTTCAACGGTGGAGAGCCAGACGCAACATCAACGGAAACAGTAGCAGCTGTAATAATATACGAATCATGTGATTTATTGTAATCATAAACACCCGTCTGGTATATGGTACACGGTGGGGCGTAATTAAAAGTTGTGCTTTTATTCTACTTGTGCAAGGATATATTTCTTTGAACATGGAATGAACGATCGCTTCAGGGCAAATACCTTTGCATCAATGAGAACGATAGATGCAGTTGATTGTTGCAACATCAAACTTCAAGTTTCTGCGATTGCGACGCTGATTGCAAGACTAATTACGAACATGGAAAGACTTTGAACGTCAAAACAAAGTTCTTGGTCAAAGACACAGATCCATCTTTGGTCGATTTTTATACGTATAACTATGCACAGAGGTAGTAATATTCGGTTAAATCGACCTGGAAACGTGGCATAATATTATTGTACGGCGGGGCGAGCGGCGCGTGGGAAGCGACATGCCGAAAAAAGCTGATGGCGAGTTCAGTCACGTATCACTACGACAACAAAATATAGTCCCACATTTGTATTTCAACGTCAGCATACATAATATATACCACCTATTTTTAATCGAACTGTAATAAAAAACGTGACTATGATAAAATACGAATAAACGTAAATAATGCGATTTGAGTGTTTCTAATCCGCCGATTTGTTTACTTTTCGTCTTCGCCATCGCGAGCGCACGTGATCGGCATCGTTGCCGACGATCTGTGAAACTGACAATTGGCCTCAGTTTTGGCCTAACCGGCTTTGCTAATCAAAACAATAGCAACAACTACTAGATACCGTAGCCAGTCACCCGTGTTCTTATTATAACATTTGGTGCATAAAGTTGTGAAATAAAACAGTGCGTGTCAATAGTATTTATTGTCCGCGTCATGCAGGCAAATGGCATGGAGTAAAATATACAACGATAATACGTTGACATGTATCAAGTTCGTGCGTCGTGCAATTCCGTGGCAGTGCGTTAGTGTTTCTCAAACCTAAAACGTGTACACTGAATGATAATACGCCAACTAGGTTTATTAACAATTGAAAGTTCTGCCAGTTCAGCATAAACTTTCAATGATGCAATAAAACTGAAGACACACGACACAATATCAAAGTGGCAGTGGATTAGGACACGCAACTGTATAATTACTTAAATGTATTAATAAAACAATACAAATAATTTTGAGCTGTTCATGTACTACAAGACTATGTATTTCATCATCATCATCACCATTGTGTAGCCGTAGTGTCCCGTGGATGGGCGATGGCCTCTGCATATCGTTTCCAAATCTGCCTGTCTTGCGCTATCCTCTGCCAGATGGTGCCCTTCCAGTACTTGTCTAATTTGTCTCTCCACCATCTCGGTAGGTTGTGATACGCGATTTCCATCGGTTATCTTGTCATTACACAGTCCGGTTTGCGTGTATCAGACACCGACAAAGTGTCCATGCATCAACTGCTTGTATAGGTCGTACGTACCCCCAGGATAGTATCACCAAAGCCAACGATCAGGCTTCCTGTGAAATCGTTTATAACAATACATAATATGGAATTTTGCCAGTTCACCACCGGCTAAAATTGCATGTATTATTCCGTAACATCGACCACAATCCCTGCAAATTGCGGGTAGGACGGGTGGGTTGGTGAGGTTCACATTTTGTTTCACTTATTTTTTTCACTTATTTTTTTAAAATTGTTCCCCTAACTTTTTTTCACATTTTTATTAAAAAATTGTTTCATAGACGATATGAGACAGCTGGTGGAGAGGTTACACTAGGTATGAGACGGAGGATTAAGATTAAAATGTGAGAGAAAAAAAAAAGTTGTGGGAAAACATTTGAAAACAATTAATAAAAAAGTGAAAAATATGTGAGAAAATAAGTGAAAAAAAGTAACCCCACCAACCCACCCGTCCTACCCACAATATATGTCCCTTACACACGCACACACAAAGAAGAGGTCCACCGTACCAGTCGCTAGGGTGGGCGATAACTGAGGGATATGACGTCATTAGAACTAAGTCAACAGTCACTAGGGGGCGCTCACTAACCGAAAATGAGTCAGCATCTTAAGTTCCTCAATTGATGGAAACCGGCCACCGATGATGGACGACATCTGTTTCTGATAACAGTAAATGGTTGTGCAAAAACAGATGTCGTCCATCATCGGTGGCCACACTTCAAAGAACATCGAACATTGAAATCCTCTTACTAACTATTGTCATAATAATAGTCAGCTTCTGTCTCGTGATACAATGCTTTTCTTAACTGCATAGATTCATTCCGGTAATTGACAGCATGACACAGCATGTTTTGTCTTCTGGTTTCTCTTGTACGCTTTATTGTTAATAACAGAACCGTCAGGAAGACTCGGTCGCCAGGTCTATTTGTGTTGTACAGCAGTTTTTTCTGTGTATTGCAACGGGACAATGCTATGAGTCGTTAGAGTTCTTTTGACCACATATTTATATACTGTATCTGAATTAAGGTCTGCCTACTGGGAGTTTGCCCTCAGTTATCTCCCGATAGCAGATGGTATTTTGTTGCGGTCAGTGGGGATAAACCATAACATATATAGGTCACTGTTTGAAAATGTTACTCAGACGTGTTGACCAGCAGTATACACAATTTAATGGGTGCCATTTACATGTAGTTAGCCAGGGGTTTAATTAGTGTTCAATCTATTACGAGATGATAAAACAAAATTTAATTAGATGCCACAAAGTTATTCACATCTTAATTGTATGAAATGACATATAATATCTAGGTTGATGTACGGATACTTGCCAAACATTGGTAGCTACATAACCAATTAGTCACATTTTGATGCTCAGTCATAATCACTGTCACTGTCAGCATATAGTTCCATCCCATCAGACATGTACTTGTCAGACTCGTCATCACTATCAGTGTGGTCGGGGTCTACCTGAGCTATATCAGCCAGTTCACGTGGCAGCACATCTCCAACATACCAGAGTGACTCAATGCGTCCATTATTGATGTTCCAGCCATGGTTTCTGCTCACCTTGGGGACGTCCGGCTCAGGAATATGTGCTCTCTTCCATATGCCAACTTGATAGTTGACTCTTCTGACATGCTGGATGAGACTGCGCTTGCATGATGGTAGATTGGCCATGTCAATATTACCTGAAGGAATAACACGGTTATCCTTGGCACACAGCTCATTGATACGAACTAGCCTGAAGTCATTAACTTTAGACACCTCTGATGCTCTACCATACACAGCACAAGTGAATCTGTCTAGCTCATCAATCCTTTCTTCAGGTACGTCCCATGTATCTCTCAGCTTCTTGAGTACATGAATGTATTTAGGAATCTTCAGTAGAGTTTTCACTGGTTTGAGTTTGCCAATCCCTCGGAAAGCACTAGTGCTGTCACATCTACTGAAATCATGTAGAACCATCAGAGCCGTACTTTTGTCTTGGCCGAGATCAACTACTAGTTTGTTGACATCAATCAAGCTTTGCTTATTTCCATCACCAGTGTCAAACAAGATGGTGATGTCTCCAATTGATGCAGCATAGTGCAGAAGAACGAAGAAGATGTTTGAATCTGGGTTCTTCACACGAACCTACTCCTCGTGTAATTAACATAGAGGATAACTCTTGAGTCAGTTTCCTCCTGTGATTACTTCAGAAAGGGCAGTTCATGGGTTACTGTCGTCCAGCCATCATTGGATTTCAGCAGAGTGGCATTATCCTCACGTATGAAGATCGCTTGTCTTCTTGCAGTTTTGATGCGTATCCATCACTCCGCCACAGCTTCAGAAGCAGTTTGATGAACTGACATTTTTCACCATTGGACAAGAATGATTTCCAATCAGGTGGCCTCTTGGTTGACTCTCCTTTTAGAATCAGTTTCTCTCCAGTGTGGCCGACTCCTTCAGGTTTAGCGACCTCTCCTTTTTCCTTGTTTGAGGACAGTCACCAGATTCCGCAGAATGATCTTCACTGCGAACTTCCTGTAACGTGATGCCATGAGCTGCGTGAACTGATCCTAATCTTTTCCTGCGAGATCATTCAGAAGATGTCCGAAATTATCAAATTCTGAATGGAATACCGTTGGTCATGGTGGTGACCTGACAATCTGGTTGGAGAGAAGAGTGGACGACTGCATAACAGCTTCAGCTAGCGCTGTCTCCAGCTCCAATGAAAAAAAGTAGCTTTCACAGTGTCCCATTCTATTCAGGGGAATTGCGAGTTTTTCACTTCTGATCATATGACGCCTGGACGTGCTCGTGAATATGTGTTTCGGCAGCTTCCACGATCCATTGGTTGCTGTTCGGCAGATGTCCTGACTAATTCTCTGTGTGCGGGATGATGTGGGAGCTGCCATCCCAGTTATGACATAACATAACAATTTATGGAGTGTGTCTGGTACGATAGTCTCAATTCTATCAAAATCACGGGGAGTTGGTGGCCATCAGATCAGGTGCTTCACCAAACCCATCCTGGATAGTCTGTCGAAGATATATACCAGTGGTCATGATAACATCAGTTGATCCCAACTGGAAGGCATGTTTCACGGCTGTGTTTATGTCAATCTGTGAATCATAGACTATGCTTGACTAGAACTTCCCCATATCGCAGAATGAGAGTCGGCCTTTGAAGGGTTCATGGGTTTCAAGTTTGAGTTTTAATTTCTCACTCTGATAGTCAGGATTACTATGCTCTGTAGTTTCTAGGCTGGATTTGTACACTTGTTGCAGGTCAGCCAATTTCACCATCTTCCGATCATGCAGGACATCCTTCTCCACCATGCAACAGACTATGTCAATTGCCTTTTCATGGGCTTCCATCAAGTTGAACTGGTTAACACGTGCCTCTTCATAAGTACTTCGCCATTTCTCTGGTTTTTGCATACAGTTCATGCGGCAATTCTTGTGGAACTTGGCTTCACAAGCAGATATAGATCGTATAATTGTGAGGAGCTTCTCATCCTGTTTTATTTCTGCCATCGTCGCCACAGTCTTCCATCCATCAAATTCAAACTGACTCATGCCTTGACTGGTCCATGTGCCTTTCACTTTTACCTTCTTACGACCCTCTGATCCACAAAAAGAACAGTCCGACTTGGATATGATTTTATCACCTTCTGTGGAAGTTCTGCGGCTCGTACGTTGGGGTGTGGAGGAATCAGCCTGTCCATATTTATGGTGAAACGTTTGTAGCATTCCCCATGGTAGCCATGATATTCCATCACTGCGTTGGGGATGAGTTTGCGCGTGTCCTCCATCCTGTGGGTTGAAGTTGGATGTACCGAAAGTCTCTTCTCTTTGATCTCCTGCAATTTCGCCAACTTCTTCTCTGCATCCCGCATACCAGACATGAGTTAAAGTTCTCCATATTTTAAGCCCTTTACATGAACTATGCAAGTAGGTTCGACAATTTGATCCCTTGTTCGTTTCCGTTTTAATGGTAAATACATACAAAGGTAGGCATGTAATATTAGCAAGTCTAATTGGGGTAAGTAACAAAGCTTATAATTTATCAATATCCAATTTAAATAAAATTTTAACTTATCGATATATGTGAAGTTGACTTGAGATATTCGTATAAGCTGCATTTGAGACTTAAGGTAGCAAGGCACTCTCAAAATAAGATTTTTTTTTAAACAAATAATTGTTTAGATATATATACATTTTATTCATCTAAAGCTCATTGTAGGACAATTTTCATTCAAAACCAATTAAATGGGGGTTATTTAGCTTAATTTTGGGAACAAAGTGTTTGTTTACTCTCCCTAGCAACGGATTTTGTCCTTGGATACATGCCCTAATATCTCATCAAATCTGTAAAACTGAGTGTCAATGAATTCAGAAAAGACTATAGCATGTCTTAAAACTGACAAATCATAGGAAGTCTTACAAATGCACATGGTCTGAGCTACTTCCTATTGTAGATAGCAAAGCTCAGGTAGTTGAAATTTTCTCAATTCGTTCCACTAATATCTTTGACCAAAGTGACCATCCGATATCATCATTATCATAAATGTGCTAGACTTGTATATTTCACAATTGAGCCATCATGGGATGCAAGCAAAATTCAGGGAAATACGTCCAAACAAAGGCGACTTAATTTATATGCAGCTAGCTGTACTTGGTAACCTGTATCATGTTGCTAGTACAGCGGACGAGCCAAACCATAATATGTGTCCCTCTGGTGATGATTCGTGGTGTGGCTACAACATTGATCCAGAAACTTACAGACATAAGCATGGCCTGCCTTGTAGAGCTTCTGGAGCCAATATATGATGATCTGAGTGCTCCAGGGCTCTTGTGTAAATGTTTACATGGCAAAACCCAGTTTTAATAATGAGTGTCTCAACAAGTTGATCTGGGACAGATGTAGCAAAGGGGTGTTTGTAGGTAAACTTACACTTGAAGAGGCACAGTTTAATGATGGAAATGTTGCTGTCTTAAGAGTTTTTGAACTCCTTGGACTGTCCCCAGGCTATTTCACTTTGAACTCTGCCCTTGCCAGTGATGTGAAGAGACTATACGGTGCCGGGCGAAAGTCGTCCGAGGTGGGAAGGGCGAAGCAAAAGCACATTCGGGCAGTAAAAAAGGGCTTCAAAGACAAAACTGATGAAGTAGAAGGCAATCTGTATGAAACTGGAGCACACTGAGTATATGTCTGTGTGATAGGACCACTGCTGTGCATTTCATACATGTGAGATGAAGTGAAAGTACATTTTGAGTTTCAGTTTTTTTCATTTTTCCCAAAAAACTAAATTTGGCCTACCAGGCATCACTTGAGACGTCCTTACTCGCTCATTTTTTGAGTTATCAATCTAATTTTTTGAAAACAAGAACTTAAGATATATCCCTAACGAATGATCTAGGGATTTTATCTTAAAAAGAATTCTATGTGGTACTTTTATTGCTATGAATATATTATTAATTAGCTGACGGAAATGACAACAAATTAAAAAAAGACAATTATTTTCCTCCAAAATGTTTTCTCAAGATTTCCTCTGGTCAGGACATGTGCCATTGTGTTATAAATACCCTGTGACAATTGCAGAGTGATCACATAAAATGTTTTGGAGAAATCCTGTCTTAAAAAATGGCTGATTTAATGGCTTTGGTGGCCATATTGGACACTAATTAGCATAATTTATGCACATGTTGCATTTATTTAAATTTGCATTTTATACCCTTCCAAATGGCATATAGGGTTGATTGATGTATGTTGAAGGGAAGTCCATTAGGAGTGCCTTGCTACCTTAAATCATATAATATGGGATACAACCTTGTGATCTCCGCATACCATGATGAAACATGTAAGAAAACTAGTATTCCAGCCGCAAACATGTACATAGATACTGCAAAAGAACTCAAATGACTTATAAAATAACAATATTATAGTCACTTCTGCATTACATTTTAAACAATCCATTGCTGATGGAGTACAGTGTGTAATCATTAAAAATGCCCTGGGTTACGCCTCTTGATCCGCGACACTACGATTATCTTTGAAGCATCGTATCTAATCCATTTGTAATGACAGAAAGACAATTCTGGTATCAAATTAAAGATATGGGATCAAGGGAAATTGATGTATTTGACAAAAATAATGATGTCATCTATGCGGTCACGAGTGAGAATAGGGTATATTTATGTTATGCTAATTAAGGCACATGCCATAATAGTAATAGTAATGATCAGCAGATGAAAACCTTCAATTTGACATATTATAATTACATATTGAGACACATATGACTATACAATGACGATTGTGGTGTGGGTGATTAAATACCACGCGACATTGACGACTAATACAATATTTCAGGGTACCATCCAAGATAGGTTGGGAATGGGTAGTGAGACCCAAGTTTTTCACTGTTACCACTTGAAATCATCTTCAAGGGATCCCAAAGCTTCAAAAAACATGGGTTGGTAGAGTTGTGGGGGGTGCACGAGGGGCATATCTGGCCGATGGCCTATTACATTCATTGCTTACTCCTGTAAAAAGCCTATCTAGCTTCGATCATCTAGTTCTGATTTACTTTTTGTTCCTAGAGTCAATACTAATATTGGAACTAGGGCATGTTCTGTTGCTGCACCAACTCTCTGGAATTTGCTCTTTCTTTGTGTTAGATCAGTTGAAAATAGTACACAATTTCGCCGTCATTTAAAAACTTACCTTTATAACGTTGCGTAGCCACCTTAGCCCCTTGACGTACCGATCCATCTGTCGACGACTTTAATTTGACTCTCTGATATTGACTAACCCTTTTGTATTGATGCGCCCCATTAGCTTGGTTTCCGAGGATTTAGGCGCAAAAGAAGTTACCTTATTATTGTTATTATTATTAGTAGTAGTAGTATATAAGACGGATGGATCATAAACGTGATTGTCATTGTCATACGAACTATATCTTCATAAAAACACATCATTCTGTCATATGCGAATACATCCACGCTGTATTTATATAACGTTACTTCTCGCAGATGTGCCAGCATGAACTGCGATTACGTCAATTCCATTTACTCAGTCAACTATCTCGAGGTTTTTGTCAGATATCTGGAGATGCGGAACTGTCAAGTCCGACATGTCACAGAATGAATTGCAACGCCTAGATTCCTGTATGTAGATCCCTTGTTAGGTGATACTTCCTCGCGATCTCGTGTACGATCTGTGGAATTGCTGAGCTTTGACAGAAAAGTTCTATATGTTAACTTAAACTTGGGTGTCTGTACGGATATGGGGTGAAGGTGCACACGGAGTCGGTGTCGGGTTACCATATGCGCCTTGAATTCTGCACATGTTGTATGTAGTTTGTGCAACTTTAACACCAAAGAACACTGCAAGACACTATCCCAGCTAGATGGTAATAGAACGTGAACAATTGTTTTGCATGCATCAACTGCCAGGCAATGTCTGATGCTGTGGCGCTAGAAACAGGCCGCCGGATACGTGCGAGCAACTTGCACTGCCAGATGTAAGCCACAGTCTAGGAAACAATGGTGTCTCTTACAGTCGGATGTGGTGTTAAATCACACCCACGCACGTCGGTTCGAGTAACGACAGACGATACGTCGGCGTTAGGTGTAGTAGACAATATATTTGTTTTGCCTCATTCAGTAGCAGGTGTTTGTCCGTTATCCAACGTTGTACGTCGATGCTGCTTCTTCATCGTCCCATTGAGTCCAATGTCTTGGGCGTCAAAAGCATTGGTATCTAAATTCTTGATCATGTCCAACGTTATGCTGATCGAGAATTAATTGTCTCGACCAAAAGCATTCGATCGAGGATAATGAACGATAAGTAGGCTATTTGTTGATGCAGACCGTGGTTGATCTTTTCCGTCTAAAAGTCCAAGCAATTCTGCCCCGACTTTGCATTGTGAAACTGTGTTGGAATGTAGGTGAACACAATTATATAGGCCATAATAGCCAATTTGAGTACGGTAATTAATACAATTAAAAATGTGAATTCCAGAGTGCGGTTTAAAGATCACATTGTGTTTGTACGCACTCGGAGTGTATCCTCTATATCCATGTAGATTGTGCAAGGTCTTCTAGGCATCAAAGACAAAATACGGGAAGCAATTCACTAGCACAGAGGACTAAATAAAAACAATTGACAAGAGGAAACTGTTCACCCTTTATGTTTAAATATCAACCCTTTGTGTAATTACTATAAAGGTTAGCAGCACTTTTTCAAGTGTTAGATTACTATTTTGATCATTTTAGCCATTGGATAGATTCACACTTACAAAGAAGAAGCCTGATATTGTTCATCAACAGCCGCTGGCGACAGTGGCGCAGGAACGAAATTCATATTGGAGGGGGGCTACCGGAGCTTCATCACCACTGCAAAATGTTCGCCGCATATCTTCATATTTTCTTTCACCTTGTGGCTGTCTCGGTTGGCTCGACTGTGACATCGGAAAACGGGTGGGAGAGGTTACTTTGGAGGAAAAAATCGCCGCCGCGCCGCCTATTATTGGGAGGGGGGCAGAAAACCATGTCTTACCTCCAATTATACTCACCTTTCACAGTCAACAAAAAATACACATTAATCGTCTCATAATATTTTGATTTCCATCCGCCATTGACGCTCGCCACAAAAACAAACATTCACGCTCACATTTAATGGGTGGGCAGAACCATATGTCTGCCCCCCGGAGAAATTCCAGGGGCAGCTGCCCCCGCCCCCTGTTCCCGCGCCTAAGGCTGGCGAACGTAGGACTATTCAGTCTACAGCTACACGCGATAAAACCGCAGAGTCGTCCCGTGTTCTTTCATGAGTATCACAGAACTCGTTATAATCTCGAACTGACCAAATTACTTCAGTGTTACGAGTGACATCACCTTTTAACAACCAGATAGACATATCCGAACATCTGTGTAAGAATAACGCTGTTAGCACCAACCCAGCGGCGTGGCTGCACTCCGAGGCTATGCGGTTTACTTTTGCTCAAATCGAATTTGTATTTTGCTCGTTCTCGTTGTTTCCTTGTACCGCTGTCAGGTCTAGCTCCTGTAGTTATTCGGTGTTCTTACTCTCGATCCCTATCAGCTGCCCCCTCCTTCCAACTCTCATCTTCCTCTGACTTTCTCAAATCCCTCTTCACTCAGTCCTCCCATCTCTGCGGGAACCTTTCATGCGGCCTTGATGTTTCCGAGCCTCAGCTTTCTTTGATAGTCTGTCCGCTTCAATTCTCGTCAAGTGCGCTGCCCACACCATGTAGTGTATTGTACTGGTATTGTAATCATCATATTTATGAGTGAACGCTATGAGGCACTTCGCGTTGGCCGACTGTGGAGAAACGGTGAATGTGGCGATGTTTTTCGTTATGTTTTTGTGGCAGCTTCGATGTTCATCTTTCACGTTGCTTTGACCTTCTCAGTTTGTGTTTATTTTTTACATAACAATCATATTTATATGTGAATATCTTATAATTACGAGGTCGCGTCGATTTGACATGTTTCACTCTGCATGCGTTTATTTACTCTAAAATTAGAGTTCGATGTGGATTTTTAGAACAAAGAACTGTATTGTTGAACTTGCCAGAGCAGCAGCATTGCTATGAGGGAAAGCTGAGGATATGGTCTTCGCTCTTTTTTCAACCAGTAGTAGTGCTTTTGAGATGGCTTGACCACCTGCTAAGTTGTTAACCTTGACACTTTGGCGACAAATGCTGCGTTGCGTGCTTAGGAAAACGTGCGGCTGCTGTTGGCGAACTCACTTAGACATGTTGATGAACCTGTTATCAATCTAGCCTGGTCGCATCTTTGCGTGGCGTGCAACTGTAATTATTTGATTTGGGATTCGAACTGCGGAAATCGCTGAAAAAACATGTAATTGAAGCTGGCTCTTTCTCATTCGTAAGTGTTGCAATCGCACGTACGCGTTTCAATTACCTGCAACCGCCATTCAGACATGCTTACAAAGACAACACTTTCGACGTGCATGAATGTACAATTTGCTTCTTTTTCCTGCTGTTTCGAGTGTGCTTCGGTTGATGACACTGATTCTATTTACAGACTACACTCCACTCCACTCCACTCCACTCCACAGTTGTTTGTAATGCGGGTCAATTTCACTTGTTAAATCTCTGTATTGAGTACTTTATGCGCTTCAAAGGGATTGAGATATAGGACCTATAGTACACCATGCATATTTCCAGTAATCACATGCCAATGTACTTTTTTATTTTTCGTTGGTTTTAGCAGATGTTTGTTTGTTGGACAATTTAGTATACCATTTAGGGAGAAGATAGAAGTCACGTTTAGTACTTTTGAAGGAGATTTAGCCGACTAATAATCCAAAACATGGAAGGAAGGTGGCGATTACATTGCGTGGGTTAAGTTTGCGTAGTTGTTGAAAACTGTTGATCTGGCAAAAAGCAACAATATTACTCTTTCCCGTGACAGTGGTCAGACTGTTGACGTCAGATTACCGAGTTAAAAGTGATAACCGGTAGGTTTTGCAAGGATTAGTTGAGTCGCGATAAAAGCATTTTTACATTCTAATCATGAGTGGACGTGTTATTTATTATTTCTGATAATACACACTGTTCAAGCTGTGTTATCTAAGTATTCTGATATAATGTTTCAGCATCGATCATTAATGCGTTCAAATAATTATTTTGTTAAGATTGTATAGGCCTTCAAACCGTGGGCAGTTTGTGTTATGACATCGATTTTGATCACCTAAATAATAACTATACGAAAAGTTGAAACAACTAATGTATAAATATTCTTAACACCTATTCGTCAATCCGAAATGTCAGATCTTGTCCGATAAATATTTTCGACAATGAATAAATAAACAAGCGGCTGACATGTAATTATCTGTGTTCACTCATAAAGAAATAATTTGCAACAATAAACCTGCCTTTATTGCACTCTATACTGTTGGAAATTGGATATATTCTAAGGAGAATTGTTAAAGCGCAAGTGTGAGACCTGGTAACGTTACAGACTATCGGTGAGGTCGGGATTGGTAACGTTACAGACTATCGGTGAGGTCGGGATTGGTAACGTTACAGACTATCGGTCAGGTCGGGATTGGTAACGTTACAGACTATCGGTCAGGTCGGGATTGGTAACGTTACAGACTATCGGTCAGGTCGGGATTGGTAACGTTACAGACTATCGGTCAGGTCGGGATTATAGCTAAGGTAAGTAGACCGATGTGCAAAACAAGTGTAAGAAAGGATTTCTTTGTCGGCTTCTTTGAATTACGTCCCTTGACGCCTAAGCTCAGAGTCAAACATAATTCATTACTTGAAAAGGGAACATGTCAGAATGTTTGGGATACTGTCTCGCGATTTTGTCTGTTTAGCACGCGCAAACGCACACACACCCATATACACACGCATACACCGCATACACGCATACACTCACGCACGCACACACACACCGCGCACACACACACACACCACACGCACACACACACGCACACACACACACACACACACACACCTACCGCGGTAGTGTCATGTTCCCTGACACTTCAGTCGATAAATACGTCGACAGCTCGATCGCCAAGGCAATCGGCTCCTTTGGTAGCCTAGCGAGGCATATATATGCCAAAAAACAAACTGCGTGCCTTAAACAAGACCAAAGTCTTACACCGCAGTGAACATCCCTTCACTCCCAGTGTGGATCAGAGACACGGATTCTGTACCGTAGACACAACAAACTCCTGGTGCCTCGGTACTGTATCCGACATCAAGTGACAAAACTAGATGTTACCAAGAACGCCGCCTTGTATTATAAAGCGAGTGAAAGTCTTCTGTGTCGAGTCAACCATGCTGTTTCCCTGGGCACGTCATGCAGCCCGCTCGTCAGATGACCCAAAGCAGGAGAACTGAAAAGTGGCCTGGGCAACAGTTTCAAGCGCTACAAAACACTCGTGGTAGTGGTCACTCAACTGGCATAGATCCTCACTCATGGAAACCAATAACCGCAAAATACGTACAGCTGGCGAGACTCTGCTGCCCGTCACCGCCAAGTTGTACGCCGGGAGGTTCGCGCAGTGACAAAGAGAAGCAGAACGGAGAAAGCAACGTCCCTAACAGTCGCTACCCCTGATAATGAACAGGCACACACACACAACCGCTGCAGCCGACCTTACCTGTCCCAAGTCAATACTGACAGCGATCGGGGATTTGCTGCACATATTACCGATCAGCCTGTCTTCCACTATTCTTTATACCAAAGGAACTGCCAAGAAAAGTGCTATATTAAACTTGCCTCAACGTCATTAAGAGGGAGCCTTTTTATTTATGATTTATGTTACACATTCGTTCATGATCGATCGTTTTATCAAACACCACAATACAACTTATTATAAAGAAATGTATCACGTACGGAATCAATACAATCATACACACAATGTATTTCATGTTCTCATTATAATTTAACTGTTCGCTAAGCGCAGAAGTACTCGTCAACGTCTAGAGGACAATCGGCAAAAGGTTCGTGACACAGTGGCATTTCTGAATCCACGACAGAATCTTATCGTTGCCTCTAGCCAGCCACTTTATGCCCTTGTTAAGCAGATCAATTGAAAGTGGCCAGAGTACGTAGACGACAAGATTGTGATCATGTATCGATGACTTCACATTCAAACAGCTGCACTGGGGAAAAACATATTTGAAAACAAATTACGACCATTTTGAAAAAGGCCGCCATCTTGGATTATCAATTGGCTCGTCGACTGAATTTGAAGAATGGCCCAATTGGAATAGTATGTCACGGTTTATGATTGTATCACCATTTGAACGATACTTCATGTTATCTGTTCCATTAACATGCGACACGAGATTCACACGACATTTGAAGCGTGATAATTTGCTTCAGCAGCATGTCCTAGTAGAGTGTCAGATCTTCGGAATCGATGTCTCCGTTCATCACTAAAAAATAGCCGGCCTAAAGTAGCTAAATCGAAATTGAAAAACGCGTTGTTTACCAAAGGACTGAAGAATGCATGTTTATAGAAAAACAAATTATTTAAAACATTGTTATCATGTAGATCAATTAATTCCGAAACCAGGTGTAAAACAAATAAAAATAAATGAACTGGTATTCTAAGATCTACTAAAAACAGTACTTTAATAGTCTTCTTGATGAGAAAAGCAATTATTTTGCTGGTACCTGTAAAATAAAATAAATGTAATGAGAACAACTGATTCAGGGAACCACTTCCCCGACCATCTTGTTAATAATGGTGAATTGCTAGTAATAAAAAGTATATGGCAGATACGCTCAACAATTTGTTTACTAACATTGGCCCGAAATTATCAATGGATATAAATGTACCTGCAAATGTTTCAATGTATGATTATTAACAATAGAAATAACCAATTAATTTTTAACTCCAGTTAATGAAAAGGAGGTAATCGGAGTTGTAAAACCATGGGAAAGTAAAACATCAACTGATTATGAAGATATACGTACGATTTTGATCAAAATGGTTATTAATTGTATTGCAAAACCTATTACTTGTATTTGTAACCTATCTTTCAGCACTGGAATTACAATTGCAAAAGTTGTCCCACTTTTCAAGTGTGGGGATAAGTATGGCTGGACTAACTATATACCTATTTCTTTGCTGCCACAATTCTCTAAAATTTTAGAAAAATTATTTCATTATCGCTTAGATAGCTTTATTACTAAACACAATTTGTTGAGCCCAAGTCAATATGGATTTCGTCAAAATATGTCAACATGTCATGCGTTAGTAGATATAATTGATGGAATAAGTCAATCATTTGATTAAAATAATATGCTGTAGGTGTCTTCATAGATTTTTAAAACATTCGATACGGTTGATCACCAATTATTATGTAAAAAATGAATTTCTTGGTATCCGCGGAGTGGCATGTAAGAAAACAGAAGACAATATGTGTAAATTGACAAGATAATAAAAGTCACTGACTTCGTGTTTACCCCCTTCAAACATTGTATACACACTTGTGTGTGTATATGGTATTTTGTAGGTTATGTATAATAATATCGCATCAAATATATAGATGTGTGTATGGTTATGTATGCGTATATATACACAGTTGTCTTTTTCTTGTATCATGTTGCCAATGGTTTAATAAACGCATCATTCATTCATCCATCCATCCATCCATCCATCCATTCATTCATTCATTCATTCATTCATTCCACAACAAATCTGACAGGCGCAGATCACTGACAACAGCTATCTTCCCGTTCTTAGACACAACTCTTAGAGGTGTCTAAACACTTCACGTGGCATGATCCTCGATGTTCCAAGAGAGTTGGACGTTTCTCTGGATTTTTTGCATATGCACAATTTTTAGATCTTTGAACTTTGACGCTCTACTTCATGAGCTGATAATAATAATAATATGTGGTCTAATGTTACATTTGTGAGTCTACGACATATACCTTCCGTAACCCTGTTTGGGTTATTTTAAGTTGCCGGACACAGACAGAAGATATAAAGCACCAACGGCGTTTTAATGGTTATTACGAAAGACACAAGCAAAGTTGGTTAAAAGAAATTGCATAAGTTTCGAAGCGACAGTTGATTACGTCGCATTCCGAACATATCTGAAAGCCTGCATCATCTCAAACGTCTCGTGAGTAAGTTTGAAGCAAATCCCTTTTTTATTAACATTGGCCCGACATTATCAAAACTTTGGTACAACTTAGCGTTCGTTATATTATTTACAAATTGTCATCAACGAGTCACACGCTAACATGATTTGAGCAACACAGTCCTACAGACATTGACGATCCCATTAATCTGACCGCTTCGTTGACCACCGTGCACTGACAATTCAAACTTGTCATCAGATACCTCTTCAAAATTGAGTCTCTCAGCGCATCTTCCGAATGGGTTGCATAATTATGGTCAATTAATTCCGCACTAGGCTCATGTGCATAATTTGTTGGATGCGCCTTACATTCCACTTTCTGCTATCCTATCTGCATCCATAGGCATTGTATCGATTCGGATTTGACATACATGCCAGGATACCTGTTTACTCGGCTACCAGGCTACCCGGCTATCTGCGGCTACCCGGCTACCCTATTACCTCGCTAACCCGCTACACTGCAATCCGTTTCCCGGCACCTGCCCGATATCTTCCCGGCATCTACCCGGCATCTACCCGGCATCTACTCGGCATCTACCCGGCATTTACCCTGCATCTACCCGGCATCTACCCTGCATCTACCCGGCATCCACCCGGCATCTACCGGCATCTACGTGAAAACTACCCAGCATCTACTCGGCATCTAATCAACATCTACCCGGCATCTATCCTGCGTCTATCCAGCATCTACCCGACATCTACCCGGTATCTACCCGACATCTATCCAACATCTACCCGGCATCTACCCAGCATCTACGCGGCATCTACCCGACCTCTACCGAGCATCTACAGGGCATCTACCTGACATCTACCCGGCATCTACCCGGCATCTACCTGGCATCTACCGGGCATCTATATAGCATCCACCCGGCATCTACCAGACATCTACCCGGCATATACCAGACATCTACCCGATCTCTACCTAGCATCTACAGGGCATTTACCTGACATCTACCCGGCATCTACCTGGCATCTACCTGGTATCGACCCTGAATCTATACAGCATCTACCCGGCATCTACCTCGCATCTACTACCAGCATCTACCCGACTGCCCAGCATCTGCCCGGTACCTACCCCTCATCTACCCGACATCTACCCGGCATCTACAACGCATCTAACAAGCATCTACCCTGAATATATACTGCATCTACTCGGCATCTACCCCCATCTACCCCGCATCTACCCGGCTGCCCGGCATCAGCCCGGCATCTACCTAACATTTACCCAGCATCTATCGCGCATCTGTCCCGGCATTTGCCCAGCGTCTACACGGCATCTACCCGTCGTTTACCCGACCTCTACCCAGCATCTATAGGACATCTATCCGGCATCTACCTGGCATCTACCCGGCATCTACCCGACATTTACCCGGTATCTACCCGGCTGCCCGGCATCTGCTCGGCATCTACCCAACATTTATTCGGCATCAACCCGGCGTCTACCCGGCAGCCAGCCCGCCACCTTGCACCAAGCTCGTGTTTTCGTTGAAAACTTCAGCTAGAGGTTGTGTGACACGTATGCATTTTTCTGCACAGGGCAGTACATAGAGCGCTGGCTAACATGGTAAGTAGAACTCCAACATTTCTACATCGTCTTTCTAAATACAATAATGTTCACTCCGGTGCATCACCTCTTGCACAAATAGCAATACCAGTTGCGTTTACATTCAAGCTGGACGGGTGCGGTGGGTGTAAATGATCAATTCTCCCCTCCCCCTCGATGGAAAGAGTTCTGCTTGAATCGATATTAAACATTACAGTGCGATCTAGCGAGCCTATTTGGGTGGTTCATAGACTTAGATTTTTTTGACGTTCGTCCGGTGGTGGGGATCTTGGGGAATCACAATTTTAAAACGGCACTTATCTCCGGGCTGAACTTTTGTGTGCGATCTAGCGGGCCCATTAGATTGTTTTTAGAAATTCGTCCGGGACGGTTGGGGTTATATACATATGACTGCCTCCCCCCGGGGCAACGCCATGTAAGTGGGCTAGTAAACCACAAGGGGAAGAGTGTGTGCAGCTAGATGTTTTGGGGCGTCATAGGGACGTGCAGTTGTAGGTTTTTTGTTGGCCTCACGGGGGAGCAATTTGAGATTCGTGAGCTTGCAATCGCAGGTCGAAAAACACACGTGTCCAACAAGATGGCCTGCAGCATCTTTCAGGTCCCACTGTGTTCCGTATCAGCGTCTGGTCTGATGTCAATATATATATGTATTTTATGCATTTTACCAGAGTGAATTCTTCCTGTGCCAGGTTCAAGCCAAACAGAGTTGTGCGCCCCGACGCCAGCTCGATCCGGACTTAGTCCAAATTTAGTTTCGTTTAACAAAAGGTATGTTTGAGGTAAATTGAGTCTTTGCACCCTTTAATTTAAAGGTAAGTTCTAAAGGTAAGTTTTTATATAGCACAGTATCCAGTCCCCAGGACTGCTCAAAGTGATTTACACTTTACTCCCTGGAAGACCTGTTCAATCGAACACCATCACGACTTCTCTGGGAAGCATTCAACCACGCTGCAATTAAAGATTATTCGTACACAAAATATCCACCATTGTCTATAGCCAGGTACTCATTCATACAGCTCAGTGAACTGAAGCAACGTGGAGTAAACGAACTTGCCCAAGGTTCGACACCGGGTTCCCTCAGTCGAGAGTCCGAAACTCTAGCCGCTGCTTCACAAATTCATATAAACTCACGCATACATTCGTGTAGGCGAACGCCTGCTTGCGCTCTGTGAGGCTAAATATATACCGCCATTACTTATACCGTGGTAAATAAAACTTAAATAACATGTCAACTTACAAAGTCGTTAGTAGGGCCTACCATTGGTCTGTAGGTATACCATGGATGGTTTTTTTCCTGCCCGTTGCACCGTGCTGTCGTGTTCCGGGTTAATCCAGAAACGTTTCCTTTACACTGTAGAAGTGGGCAGAAATGGCGCTAGACGACTGTTACGTCACTACCGTGATAACCGGGGGTTTCCGGTACATCGCCCGCCGCGTGTCGCCAATGGTCATCGTTACTGCTAAACAACATCTCTTTGGCAAAACCAGCGGCCCTGGATCGATCAGCCGTCTGACATTGGTTTCATGCCGGTCAATCCGAAGGGCTAACCGGCGGGTTTACTAGGCCTCGGTCTGCAGTGCGTTTCAGAAGTGTCTTCGCCAAACGGATTTATCCAGTCGTTTTACAGTACCAACAGTAACAACTACATAGATGTCTGATTCGTTTTCTGGATGCGATTAATCCAATGCCCAGGATGTTTAGGCCGCATCGGGTCCTTGAAAAAGATTGTCTCAATCAGATACCGAATGACGACGGATTTAACAAGACAATATTTAACAAGATTGACACCCAGAGAATTAGCTCTAGGTGGCAGGTGGACAAGGAAACCCTTTGGCTTATCGAGAATCCAACCCTTTTATCTATGTGTATCCCGCTCTTCTGAGGTATGTATTTTATTTTAAAACATATTCACGCTAATACCACCCACACAATCAGCAGATAATTTGTTCCATTCATTTACAGTCCTTTGTGAAAATGAGAACTTTCTTATATATAATTTATACTGCTCCTTTGCTAATGTAACTTCATGTCCTCTACTCCTTCTATTTTTCTTAACTGAAAAAAAAATATTTCTATCAATATTTTCATAACCATTCAGTATTTTAAACACTTCTATCTGATCTCCTCTCAATCTCATGGTCTCTAGTGTTGTTAAACCACATTCTTTTAGGCGAATTTCATAACTAAGATCCCTCAGTTTTAGTTGCTCTCCTCTGCACTCTTTCTAGCATATCTATGTCCTTCTTGCGATATGGCCTCCACGCTTGTATACAATATTCTAAATGAGACCTCACTATTGCTTTGTACTGCAATCAATTCCGCACTGCTCTGAAACCTTCATATCAGCACTAATGGTTAACCTAAGTCCTTTTCTTTTACAGTAGTACTTAGTACAGTACCCCCCATTGTATATTCTACCTCTTCGTTCTCATGTCCTGCGTGGAGGCATTTACATTTCCCAAAATTTAACAGCATTTGCCACTTTTCAGACCAGTTGATTAACCTGTCAAGATCATCTTGTAAATGCTGTCTATCTCCATCACTTTTAATCCTTCTAAACACTTTTGTATCATCCGCAAATTTCAACACCTTGCTTGTTATATCATCGTCCAAATCGTTGATATATATTAAGAATAATATAGGTCCTAGTACTCCACTCAATACCGATTTCTAGTTTGAAGCCTCCCCATCAACTACTACACGTTGTCTTCTGTCAATACCAATGATTAGAAATTGTAGGTATAAAACAGTATGTGTTAAACAAATTAACTAAGGCCTTACAAAGCTTATCTTAATACGGGTCAAGGAGACTACTAAACCAGGGGAAGTAAACTATCCTACCGATCGTAAATGTTTACCATGTCGTAGACTCACGTAGTGGTGGTCTCTTTTTCTAGCCCACTGGATCTTGCTCCGGGCGGCCAGAGTTGCTTCCTGGTCGGGTGTGCGAGAAGCGCTAAGCAGGTAGCAATGTCGTCGCAGACTTCCTACAGGGGTGTATAGCATTTTATGGATTCTGCTTTGATATAGTAGCGCGATACACCCCCTAGCCGGAGGTTGAAGACTCTTCCCCCTCTTCTGCAGTTGGTGCGGTTGCTTCTGCAGTTTGATCGACAGCGATTCGACCAAATGGATTGCCTTGTCTGCGCTGCACTGTCAAAATTAATAGCCTCGTTGGGAATGTTGATAAACCTTTTTATAGCAGGCTCATCTGAGCATCGAACACAGGGTGTACGTGGCGTAGTTCACAGAGGTCAAAGGACACTTATCGCGTCGCAGAAGCCAAAACAAGACATCGACCATATCGTAATACGTCATTCAGAACGGTGTCTGTTGGCCAAGCTTGTAACACAGAAGATCCAGATAAACCACTGACAAATCAAGGATTTATAGGCATAAACCATCGGCCACGGCAGCAAAAAGAGTTTCGTTACTTGAGCATGTGCGGGTGGTGATTTCATGCGTGGGACTGCCTTCAGGTTTATTGTCTTCATCCATTCTTGGGATACCTACTAATGGAAACTAATAGAATTACTGAACGTTTTGTGTTGCCAGATCTTGCTTTGTTACTGGAGACCTCAGCAATGACTCGAAATTCCACCGCTAATCCTGCGCTTTCGAACATTTTCCCGATTCTGATATGAAGTTGGAAATTGCACAGACATTATCTAACCCGGTATCATCATATTGTTCTCAGATTGAGGCGATGTAGTTATTTCCAAAGCGTTGTCGCAGATGTATTGATAATGGGCATATATCCCAAAGCAGGCTTGTGCACCTGACACGGTCCCTTGTGATGATGTTGAAAGCCGACCACGAACTGGGTCTTTGATCAACAAACGACTCAAACCACAAGTGGTTGCTCCGCTGTGCTGTTACGCTTGGAAAGTAATACATTATGTGTGTAGCGAGAATGGTTCAATAGCAAATGAAAGACGCCGTGGCGTTGTCGGCCTACTGCTTGCTGTCACATAGGAATGAAAGACTACGTGACGTTGTCGGCCTACTGCTTGCCGTCACATAGGAATGAAAGACTTCGTGACGTTGTCGGTCTACTGCTTGCCGTCACATACGAATGAAAGACTTCGTGACGTTGTCGGCCTACTGCTTGCCGTCACATAGGAATAAAAGACTTTGTGACGTTGTCGGCCTGCTGCTTGCTGTCACATAGGAATGAAAGACTTCGTGACGTTGTCGGCCTACTGCTTGCCGTCACATAGGAATGAAAGACTTCGTGACGTTGTCGGCCTGCTGCTTGCTGTCACATAGGAATGAAAGACTTCGTGACGTTGTCTGCCTGCTGCTTGCCGTCACATAGGAATGAAATACTTCGTGACGTTGTCGGCCTGCTGCTTGCCGTCACATACGAATGAAAGACTTCGTGACGTTGTCGGCCTACTGCTTGCCGTCACATAGGAATAAAAGACTTTGTGACGTTGTCGGCCTGCTGCTTGCTGTCACATAGGAATGAAAGACTTCGTGACGTTGTCTGCCTGCTGCTTGCCGTCACATAGGAATGAAAGAATTCGTGACGTTGTCGGCCTACTGCTTGCTGTCACATAGGAATGAAATACTCCGTGACGTTGTCTGCCTGCTGCTTGTCGTCACATAGGAATGAAATACTTCGTGACGTTGTCGGCCTACTGCTTGCTGTCACATAGGAATGAAATACTTCGTGACGTTGTCTGCCTACTGCTTGCCGTCACATAGGAATGAAAGACTTCGTGACGTTGTCGGCCTACTGCTTGGTGTCACATAGGAATGAAAGACTTCGTGACGTTGTCGGCCTGCTGCTTGCCGTCACATAGGAATGAAAGACTTCGTGACGTTGTCGGTCTACTGCTTGCCGTCACATACGAATGAAAGACTTCGTGACGTTGTCGGCCTACTGCTTGCCGTCACATAGGAATAAAAGACTTTGTGACGTTGTCGGCCTGCTGCTTGCTGTCACATAGGAATGAAAGACTTCGTGACGTTGTCTGCTTGCTGCTTCCCGTCACATAGGAATGAAATACTTCGTGACGTTGTCGGCCTACTGCTTGCTGTCACATAGGAATGAAATACTTCGTGACGTTGTCTGCCTGCTGCTTGCCGTCACATAGGAATGAAATACTTCGTGACGTTGTCGGCCTACTGCTTGCTGTCACATAGGAATGAAAGACTTCGTGACGTTGACGGCCTACTGCTTGCCGTCACATAGGAATGAAATACTTCGTGACGTTGTCTGCCTGCTGCTTGCCGTCACATAGGAATAAAAGACTTCGTGACGTTGTCGGCCTACTGCTTGGTGTCACATAGGAAAGAAAAACTTCGTGACGTTGTCGGCCTACTGCTTGCCGTCACATAGGAATGAAATACTTCGTGACGTTGTCGGCCTACTGCTTGCTGTCACATAGGAATGAAAGACTTCGTGACGTTGACGGCCTACTGCTTGCCGTCACATAGGAATGAAATACTTCGTGACGTTGTCTGCCTGCTGCTTGCCGTCACATAGGAATGAAAGACTTCGTGACGTTGTCGGCCTACTGCTTGGTGTCACATAGGAATGAAAGACTTCGTGACGTTGTCGGCCTACTGCTTGCCGTCACATAGGAATGAAATACTTCGTGACGTTGTCGGCCGACTGCTTGCTGTCACATAGGAATGAAAGACTTCGTGACGTTGTCTACCTGCTGCTTGCCGTCACATAGGAATGAAATACTTCGTGACGTTGTCGGCCTACTGCTTGCCGTCACATAGGAATGAAAGATTTCGTGACGTTGTCGGCCTGCTGCTTGCTGTCACATAGGAATGAAATACTTCGTGACGTTGTCTGCCTGCTGCTTGCCGTCATATAGGAATGAAATACTTCGTGACGTTGTCGTCCTACTGCTTGCCGTCACATAGGAATGAAAGACTTCGTGACGTTGTCGGCCTACTGCTTGCCGTCACATAGGAATGAAAGACTTTGTGAAGTTGTCGGCCTGCTGCTTGCCGTCACATAGGAATGAACGACTTCGTGACGTTGTCGGCCTATTGCTTGCTGTCACATAGGAATGAAATACTTCGTGACGTTGTCTGCCTGCTGCTTGCCGTCACATAAGAATGAAAGACTTCGTGATGTTGTCGGCCTACTGCTTGCCGTCACATAGGAATGAAATACTTCGTGACGTTGTCGGCCTACTGCTTGCCGTTACATAGGAATGAAAGACTTCGTGACGTTGTCGGCCTACTGCTTGCCGTCACATAGGAATTAAAGACTTCGTGAAGTTGTCGGCCTACTGCTTGCCGTCACATAGGAATGAAATACTTCGTGACGTTGTCTGCCTGCTGCTTGCCGTCACTTAGGAATGAAAGACTTCGTTACGTTGTCGGCCTACTGCTTGGTGTCACATAGCAATGAAATACTTCGTGACGTTGTCGGCCTGCTGCTTGCCGTCACATAGGAATGAAAGACTTCGTGATGTTGTCGGCCTACTGCTTGCCGTCACATAGGAATGAAATACTTCGTGACGTTGTCGGCCTACTGCTTGCCGTCACATAGGAATGAAAGACTTCGTGACGTTGTCGGCCTACTGCTTGCCGTCACATAGGAATGAAAGACTTCGTGACGTTGTCGGCCTACTGCTTGCCGTCACATAGGAATGAGACGTTGTGTGACGTCGTCTACGTTGTCGGCCTGCTGCTTGCCGTCACATAAGATGTCGTGACGTTGTCGGCCTACTGCTTGCCGTCACATAGGAATGAAAGACTTCGTGACGTTGTCCGACGTTGTCTGCCCTGCTTGCACATAGGAATGATACTGCTTCACTTCGTGACGTTGTCGGCCTACTGCTTGCCGTCACATAGGAATGAAAGACTTCGTGACGTTGTCGGTGCTTGGAATGATAGACTTCGTGACGTTGTCTACCTGCTGCTTGCCGTCACATAGGAATGAAATACTTCGTGACGTTGTCGGCCTACTGCTTGCCGTCACATAGGAATGAAAGATTTCGTGACGTTGTCGGCCTGCTGCTTGCTGTCACATAGGAATGAAATACTTCGTGACGTTGTCTGCCTGCTGCTTGCCGTCACATAGGAATGAAATACTTCGTGACGTTGTCGTCCTACTGCTTGCCGTCACATAGGAATGAAAGACTTCGTGACGTTGTCGGCCTGCTGCTTGCCGTCACATAGGAATGAAAGACTTCGTGACGTTGTCTGCCTGCTGCTTGCCGTCACATAGGAATGAAATACTTCGTGACGTTGTCGGCCTACTGCTTGCTGTCACATAGGAATGAAATACTTCGTGACGTTGTCGGCCTACTGCTTGCTGTCACATAGGAGTGAAATACTTCGTGACGTTGTCTGCCTGCTGCTTGCCGTCACATAGGAATGAAAGACTTCGTGACGTTGTCGGCCTACTGCTTGCCGTCACATAGGAATGAAATACTTCGTGACTTTGTCGGCCTACTGCTTGCCGTTACATAGGAATGAAAGATTTCGTGACGTTGTCGGCCTACTGCTTGCCGTCACATAGGAATGAAAGACTTCGTGACGTTGTCGGCCTACTGCTTGCCGTCACATAGGAATGAAAGACTTCGTGACGTTGTCGGCCTGCTGCTTGCTGTCACATAGGAATGAAAGACTTCGTGACGTTGTCTGCCTGCTGCTTGCCGTCACATAGGAATGAAATACTTCGTGACGTTGTCGGCCTACTGCTTGCCGTCACATAGGAATGAAATATTTCGTGACGTTGTCGGCCTACTGCTTGCTGTCACATAGGAATGAAATACTTCGTTTACGTTGTCGGCCTACTGCTTGCCATCACATGGGAATTAAAGACTTTGTGACGTTGTCGGCCTTCTGCTTGCTGTCACATAGGAATGAAATACTTCGTGACGTTGTCGGCCTACTGCTTGCTGTCACATAGGAATGAAAGTCTTCGTGACGTTGTCGGCCTACTGCTTGCCGTCACATAGGAATGAAAGACTTCGTGACGTTGTCGGCCTACTGCTTGCCGTCACATAGGAATGAAAGACTTCGTGACGTTGTCGGTCTGCTGCTTGCTGTCACATAGGAATGAAAGACTTCGTGACGTTGTCTGCCTGCTGCTTGCCATCACATAGGAATGAAAGACTTCGTGACGTTGTCGGTCTGCTGCTTGCCGTCACATAAGAATGAAATACTTCGTGACGTTGTCTGCCTGCTGCTTGCCATCACATAGGAATGAAATACTTCGTGACGTTGTCGGCCTACTGCTTGCCGTCACATAGGAATGAAAGACTTCGTGACGTTGTCGGCCTACTGCTTGCCGTCACATAGGAATGAAAGACTTCGTGACGTTGTCGGCCTACTGCTTGCTGTCACATAGGAATGAAAGACTTCGTGACGTTGTCTGCCTGCTGCTTGCCATCACATAGGAATGAAATACTTCGTGACGTTGTCGGCCTACTGCTTGCTGTCACATAGGAATGAAATACTTCGTGACGTTGTCTGCCTGCTGCTTGCCGTCACATAGGAATGAAAGACTACGTGACGTTGTCGGCCTACTGCTTGGTGTCACATAGGAATGAAAGACTTCGTGACGTTGTCGGCCTACTGCTTGCCGTCACATAGGAATGAAAGACTTCGAGACGTTGTCGGCCGACTGCTTGCTGTCACATAGGAATGAAAGACTTCGTGACGTTTTCGGCCTGCTGCATGCTGTCACATAGGAATGAAAGACTTCGTGACGTTGTCTACCTGCTGCTTGCCGTCACATAGGAATGAAATACTTCGTGACGTTGTCGGCCTACTGCTTGCCGTCACATAGGAATGAAAGATTTCGTGACGTTGTCGGCCTACTGCTTGCTGTCACATAGGAATGAAAGACTTCGTGACGTTGTCTGGCTGCTGCTTGCTGTCACATAGGAATGAAATACTTCGTGACGTTGTCGGCCTACTGCTTGCTGTCACATAAGAATTATAGCTCCGAGCAGGATTAGTTTGCCTGCTAACCTGGCCGCTCTTCAAGGCAATTAGAAAGGAGATTCCTTGGTCCGCTTCTTTGAAATGTCACCTTGGCGCCGATCCTTCTTGCTATACAGCTTGTCAAGACAATTCAGCCAATGGACCACCATTGTTGAAGTTTTCAGCGGTGGCCATGTTGACGTTTTACATGATTGTAAAAAAAGTTTACTATAAAAATTATAAAACGTCATGACATCAACTGGTATTATGTTCACAATGTGCTAAATAGCATCAATTTTAGTACAATATCAATACGCCAACCTGTGTTTCTGGAATATCACCATCAAAATACCTCCTCGTCTTCAAATACGTTTCACACGGCTACACCTCTCTGCCAGAAGGAAGACATTTCGAACGGTCCAAACTTGCTGGATACGTACAGTCAGTCTTGGCAACTTACAAACAGAAATACGTTAACTCAGTAGAGTATTTTTAGCACTGGATTAGTTTCGGGCGTGTACCTTTAGTCTGATCTCTAGTTGTCGGCCTTTGTGCTACTCACATAGTGAATGAAAGACTTCGTGACGTTGTCTGGCTGCTGCTTGCTGTCACATAGGAATGAAATACTTCGTGACGTTGTCGGCCTACTGCTTGCTGTCACATAAGAATTATAGCTCCGAGCAGGATTAGTTTGCCTGCTAACCTGGCCGCTCTTCAAGGCAATTAGAAAGGAGATTCCTTGGTCCGCTTCTTTGAAATGTCACCTTGGCGCCGATCCTTCTTGCTATACAGCTTGTCAAGACAATTCAGCCAATGGACCACCATTGTTGAAGTTTTCAGCGGTGGCCATGTTGACGTTTTACATGATTGTAAAAAAAGTTTACTATAAAAATTATAAAACGTCATGACATCAACTGGTATTATGTTCACAATGTGCTAAATAGCATCAATTTTAGTACAATATCAATACGCCAACCTGTGTTTCTGGAATATCACCATCAAAATACCTCCTCGTCTTCAAATACGTTTCACACGGCTACACCTCTCTGCCAGAAGGAAGACATTTCGAACGGTCCAAACTTGCTGGATACGTACAGTCAGTCTTGGCAACTTACAAACAGAAATACGTTAACTCAGTAGAGTATTTTTAGCACTGGATTAGTTTCGGGCGTGTACCTTTAGTCTGATCTCTAGTTTAGCTGGAGGCGTTCCTACCTCCGTAGACCTACGAGCGAGGTTGTCGAAGCGATCTCTTTGTATTTTGTACTGGGCCTTAAGTTTTGAGAGTGTTTGGAATGTATGTTGGTTACCTGGATGTAAATATCAGATGTATCGTGTTTCAGCTGTGTGGATTCTGAATATAAACTATCTCTCTCTCTCTCTCTCTCTCTCTCTCTCTCTCTCTCTCTCTCTCTCTCTCTCTCTCTCTCTCTCTCTCTCTCTCTCTCTCTCTCTCTATCTATCTATCTATCTATCTATCTATCTCTCTTCTCTCTCTTCTGTCTGTCTGTCTGTCTGTTTGTCTCTCTCTCTCTCTCTCTCTCTCTCGCTTCTGTCTCTCTTCTCTTCATCTCTCTACTCTCTTTATCTCTCTAACACTTTCTTCTCTCTCTTTTCTCTCTTCTCTCTCTTCTCTCTCTTCTCTCTCTTCTCTCTCTTCTCTCTCTTCTCCTCTCTCTTCTCTCTCTCTCTCTCTCTCTCTCTCTCTCTCCCTCCTCTCCCCTCACACAACACACGCACGCACACATAAACACACACACTCACACACACGCACGCACGCACACATAAACACACACACACACACACACACACACACACACACACACACACACACACACACACACACACACACACACACACACACACACACAAGTAACAATCGTAGGCATGCTCGCGCGCCAGGGGCCACTGTACGTAGTCACCACCCCTGACTTGCAAGGACGATTGTAAGATCCAACCACGTTTTTGCTACTATATAGATTATAGAACATTTATCTACTCCTTGTCGACATCTCCGCCCTTCCATGCTCCTTCCCCTGCCCCTTTTCTCGACTGCTTGACGTGTCATTCGGTTCTCTACGAAAACACGAGGACGGCCCGCTTATCCAAGCGCGTCCATAATATCATAGTTCGTGCATGTACATATTTTGGTCATAAACTAAACACTTGGGCATCGGAGTTGAAGCACCTGACATATGACGCCGAGAAAAGCACCTAATGTCTATGCCTGTCTTTTCTGTGTTCTGAGGTAACTGTTGAACTGTAAGTATATACGCTCCAGATACAATCAGTCCTTTTTCAACTTTACCCACGTTGTTTTATATCAAGATCGCGACGCTATACCTGTCAACTTTTTTGAATTCCGGGAGATTCTTCAGCGGTTCAGCACGCTTCCCGTATGTTGCGCTGTCTCGTCGCGCTGTCTCTCGGGCTTTGATATCAGAAGATTTATCGCCGAGACAGCGGTTCAGCACGTCTCAGCACGTATCCAGTGGTGTCGGGCTGTCTCGGACGATCACATTGGAAGACGAAAGGAGGGTGCTGTGGGAGATTTGAAGCAAAAATCCGGAAGATTAGCCTGTATTCCGGGAGATACACCAATCAGGGCGATTCCTACTATTATCTCCAGTCAGCATCCGTCACTCCCTCGGTTTTATTTCTGAGTGTACATAGTCCTAATTCTATAAGGTCACTTAGTTAGTAGCACAGTTTGCGCAGTAACGTTTTCTCAGGCCTCGATGTGTGTTATTGCATGTTTGGTATAGCGACTTCCTTGACTCTTTATGCAGGAGTATTTCTTGACCATTTTTGTTGGCCGACTTCCACGGACATTTTAAATATTGTACGTATTACTGCACTCGTTGTACAGCGGATGGTTGGAATTAAATTTTATCCCAGCTTGACGCAAAATTATGTCACCCCCTAAAATGAGGACCTGAACGGTTCGACCAGTTAAATAGATTAACTAAATGGGTGGCCTAATTTTGTGCCAATGCCAGTGCATGAATCAGTTTATACGTTGTCGCGCTTACATTTATCCGGGCGTTAAATAATATTCGGGTGACGTTTCTGCGTGTGCGCGTATCCAGGGGAATGCGTTTAGCACCAGCTACGACTGTCGCGTTTTCAATTATCCGGGCGTTATGTATGTTTATATGTATGTATGTATATATTTACATATATGTCTATACATATACATAAATTATAAATTGTTTGCTTCCCACAGACATAAACCATTTCTGTCGTAAAACAGTTTCCTCTCCACGCACACGTCACGTGACTTACTCTTATATTTGGTCACAAATCTGAAACAGCAAATTATAATTATGTGCTCTAACTATAACGTTCGTATTACGACAACAAACGAAACATATTTAACTACTGGATATTATTTATCACTACGTGATCTACTGGTGCCAAATATTATGCCTTACATATGCACATAAACATCACCCGGATAAAATATAACGCCCGGATAAATGTAAGCGCGACAACGTCAATGTTTTAATTAAGAGAGCACGGTCATGTCGCCGGCATGCGAAGTTTGACTGTTGAAGGCACGGTCGGTGACCGGGTACTTTTTGGAGTCGAATGTCTTGCAACGCCACGAATTATAATCTCACGTATTCAGCAGTTAATACTGTGTTCAAATCCAATTTTAAGGAAGGCTCTCACATAGTGAGCTGTTTCGGCATTGTTTATGCGTTGGATCATTGGCTATAAACGCTATTGTATTCATGTATTCTAGGTCGCCAGTATAACACTGGTTGTCCAGCATGGTTAACAAGCATTGCAGTTATGGGACTAGCAACAATGATTCAAGATACGTTCATTGACAGCACCCGCTGGGTGTTTATTTATCTCCTTTCCCTAAACTTAGCTAAGGCCTAATCCTAAAGTAAACTATGCACACCACACGACACGACACAACTTGTACCTTTTTAGTTGCAGTTGGTCCGAGGGAAGGCTTCACCAACTAGCAACCAATGCCGGGC